>JAQIXX010001351.1:0-34998 GCA_034700605.1 Willowsia nigromaculata
GTGCGAGACAAGCTGGGAGTTGTCCATAAATGAATGAAGGAGGCACACACGTCAAAGCTAGAGCATGAGCTTTGTTCAAGGGCATTGTTCACAATAACTTGAATGTCTTCATTAAAAGATATTCAAGATGATCATAAAGATTCTTCTAACATTATTCACTCATGTTGTAAAACGTAGCATTGTTTTGGCTGCAAACACTCACATTTCAAATCAGCGGCCCAAAAAAGTTTAAAAATATTTCTGGTTTTCACATTTCCTATGATTTTCATTCTTGCCCCCTCTACACAGCTTGTGGTAACTTGCATAGTGTTCTCTTGAAATGACAATATATGGCCACTCTAATCCTTAATGGGATTTAAATGATATACGCTCTCATCAGGAAGACGTTCACTAGCACATACACATACATATATTTCTCTGTTGTTTTAGAATGAATCATGAGAGCCATGCAGCTTCAATGTGTTTATTTGTGGGCTCATTTGTAAGCACGCTAAATTGAATTTGTACATGAAACACCCGTAAAAGTCACAAAGACAGCAGGGAGTTCAACTGGATTTTTTTAAAAAGCACACTAACTGGATAAAATTGAATTCACTCTTCTGTGACGTAAGAACAGCTTTTTAAACTCCCATAAGACAGTCAAAGAGGAGAATGATGGATTACATTGGTGTTGTATTTAGTGCGTTTTGTTTGTACTTGTTCTTATTTCGTATAATTTGCGCTTATCCTTGCGACGAGATTAGATTATCTTCCGGTCTGACATCAGACTTGAGCTTGACAAACTCTTTGGCTACTTCATCGTTATTCCTTTGAGCTAGGATGCGCAGAATTGTCCAGCCAGTTTCATCCATTTGAATTCGCTTTCCAAGCGCCAGCCAGCAAGCGCAGGAGCCCTGTTGCAAAAAAAGGGAACAAAGAAACGTAATTAATAATAATAAAAAGAAGGAAATAAAAGTTTCGTTTCATGTGTTTGCATACACCGTTAGCGCTATTGTTCTGCAAGTCGTTGCTTATTTTACGATTGCCTAACCATTATTCTTTTCATAATTATTTTTGCAATTTATTATATAGAAATGGCGAATTCATTTGTATTCTTAATTAAGCCAACGAAGTAGACTGTAACAAGTTATCCAACGAATAAAGAGAATGTAAGATGGTAATGTACTTTTGCGGTCATCATTGCGTGACTTTCGGTCATAAAGCATTTGTCCTTTCTTTTACCACTTTAGAGAAAATGCACGAAAATGTAAGCAAACAATAGCAAAAGAACGCTCGTTACCTGACCAGGTTTATTTGGCAAAGGAAGTTTAGAACAGTAAAAGATCCTTAAAATCCGGAATATAACAGTGTAACTTATCGTAACTTTTTTTTTACCCCATTTTTATTTACATGGAATATTACTGGCTTTAACTTTTCAAATTCTTCTGGGCTAACTATTGTATTGTTTTGAAATCATGCAGTCTCAACTATTCCATCTTTATAATCCTTAATCCTCATACATTTTATGCACCCAACTAAACCATTTATCTTATGATAAATAAGCACCAATCATAAGCATCCAGTCTGTGATCAATTAATTCAGCTCCCGATCATTTTTCTCTATTGTAGGATACCTTCTTTGAAAAAACACATGGAGGTAATGTTCAAATGTTTTTTCTGTACATTGCAAGTTGACAATCAAATTGTGTGCCAGCTGCCATTAATATTACTCTTGTAACTTGTCGTGGAGTAAATTGAATGTCAATGTCAACGTCAGAAAACACAAACTAGACATTAATGAAATCCTGCACTTTTTTACCTGCTTAGAGTAAATTGTAATACAAAGAAAAGGATTGATATCTCAATACTTCTTTTTACTCACATGCAACTAGCCGTTTATCCTCATGATAAAGCATTTCTTCACAGATGCTCATTCATATAGCTGATCATTAAACTTCCATTTCAATACATCTACTCAACCATTAAGCCATACCCTATGCTTTTGAGAGTAATATATGTCCGTAAATAAAGTAAACCTGAGGCTTTCTTCTTACATCTTGATGCCAAGAAAGAAAAAAGTTGTTCAAACCCTTTGACTACTCTAATGTCTCTTTCTCAATGATTTCGAATTTTATCCCTAAAAACTAAGTAACTCATAATTGTGCGTCACATTATGCCTTAAAACCTGTTGGCTCCTGTCCCAGGGTATGTGTAAAAATTCCCAAACAAAAATAATGCACAGTAGATAAATAGTAGGAATGGTAATAAATACATCTATAATCATTTTTCAATTACCCTAAACCATGCACAGTATTTTCTCTCCTCCTCACTTTCCTTTGCGCAAGCACAAAAGGAAACTTAACTCATAAAAAACTTTGAAACTCATTGTGAATGATTAAAAGGATATTCGGATTGTAGCTTAAAATCATGATATGAAGATTATTTCAAACAAAAAGCTTCTTGTTGTTAGCCAGACAGATTTGAAAATCAATGCTACCTATACACCGTGCCAAATCAACACGATCTATTATCCACTAATACCTGGTATTACAAGATAGTAGAACTCCACACCACTACCGAAACCACTTACTTAAGGAATCTTAAAGGAATGCGTTTATTAGCTGACATAAGAAATAGCGTGACATTAAAACTTGTCTACTTAATATTTTGTAATGAGAATCTGTCGTCTGGTGGTAGACAAGTCACTGCAACAGAACAGAGTAGCTCCTTTGCATATGAATGAGTCACCTTTTACACAAATCGGATCTTTTATAACTTATCCACCAGAAAATGACAAACTCGTCATGATTCTCACCACCACAGCCTGTCTTACATTATTCATCTTATCCACAAATTTTCTCCTGCATTCCCAAAGACGATGATAGAAATCCCACTTCTTTTCTCATGTGGTGGTGATTAATCCTTTCTAAGAAGGTCTTTATTGTGTAGTAGCCATTTCAATTAAATTCTGATGTTCCTCTTCCTAATTCAAATTCTATTGTGGGGAACGCGTTCCATTGTGAGAAATGTAAAAAGTTGTTACAAAAAAACTTGTCATCTTTTTGCAAAATCAGCAGTCATAGGAGGGCTCAATTAAATATTATAAAATCATTATCAGTTTGCGTATCATCGAATTTAGATATTTTTTTACAAACAGTGTATCGTATGCAAGTAACAAAATACCATGAACTGGTAAACTTTAGGTAAAATGAAACGCAAGCATGATTTCCGCGCACAAGTAAACACGTCCATTTTTAATCAACCCTGTGTTTCGGCAATTACATCTCCTGTCGTGAAAGACATGACTTTCCAGCTTGTAAGAAGTCGTTTAAGGGTAAAAGGATATCTACCTCTCAAGAAAGAGACAAGGAGACAACTTAATCTATTATTGCAACTTATTCCATCCTCGTGAGCCTACCACTATCACCGTTGTTCCTCCAAAAACACACAGTTTGTTTCGTACCATGAATATTATCACTGACAATGCACACATAAATAAATTGTTGTAAACTATCATCTTTGACCATTGAAAAATATATTATATTGCTGGCCAAGTTCATTCATTTCTTTATTTGTGTATGGTAATACAGTAAACCAGGAGCAAGACAAGAGAAGAGAGATGACCATCTTAAAGATGTCCGCGTGACAATGACTTTGCTGTCCTCTTCATAGAACAGTGTAAATTATGCGACAGGCAGAGGCGAATGACGTAAATGTTGCATAGTCTTATTTGAAAGGAAACTACCTACTATATAATTTTCCTTGAGACATTTCTTGAGAGGAAATGATGAAAAATGGACGTTTCTCAGGAAAGGGGAAACAAGCGTGCATAAGTTGTTAGATATGATAAGATAATTTAATGATGACGTTTTGCTCAAATAGAAAATTTATAGCTTTATGTGAGCTTGTATGGCTGATGAGATGCCGTGGTGGTGTGAAGGACGCGAGTTTAAGAGACGGTTTTGCATAACTGAAGAAACTCTGGGGCAACGTCAGACGGTCAGCTAAAAACCAGTGTACGTAGTTTAGATTGTGGTGTACCGAAAGAATGCAAACATCTTAGCATTCCTACGATCATAGTAGAAGGTTCTAATATTACACTATCTTGAAGAAAGATTTCACAACTGTGCAAATTTTTATACAGAAAACAATAAAAACGTACGGTCTACTGAACTTTTGCCATAAATTTAACCATTAGTTGTGAACGGTTCACTTCATCTCGAAGATATTATGGCGGCTTCCTGCGACAATGGCAAAGGATGATAAGACAAAGGCGAAAGAATAAAGATTTCTCCGTTTTTTCTGAAGCCGTCAGCATACTTGCCACAGACGGAATGCAATCCATTTTAAGTGATAACGAATGAGAACAATAAATGTAAACAAGATGAGATGAAAAAGAGAGAGGTACAATTTTATGACACACAATAATATCAAGTATCCCGCCGACCACTATTCACGCAGAAATCCTTTATCCTTTCATTTGTCATAAATGCATGATAACACAGAAATCATTTTTGATTCTGACTGAAAAAAGCTAGAGATGCCAAATTCACATTCTGGTAAATTCTTTGATTATATTTTTCTCCTGATTATAAAGACATTCTAACGAATGAGTTTACATAAATTATAAGAGCTACTGTGTATCACAATGAATTATATGAATCTCCACGTAGCTATCTTTCATTATCTGTTTTTATATTTGTACGTATCTTGCTATTATAATGGTACTGTAAGTATATAGTATAGTAAATTGCTTTCTTTTGTGTAGTTTTCCACGAAAAAAAGTAAAATGAATTATCTTATCTTCCGACAAACAAAAAGGCGTAATAATTCTCATTCTCAACAACGCTATCGATATATAAAATCCTGTGTAATTAGCTTTCATAAACTTTCTTATTATTATTGCACATACCTGTTCCATGATATCTCGAAGCTGCATGACAGCCACCCCAACCAGTCTGTCTTCACGAGCGAAACAATAATCTTTGACACAAATGTGAAGCTCGTAGCAATCCAGATGCTCCTCGTTCCCGACAATGCTGTAATAAAAATAAAATTCATCGAATTAACTTTCAACTTTCATACTCTATAGACAAGTGTGATGAGGATGATAGTCGTTTTAGTCCCTTTTATCGACATTCAACAAATAAAACGTCTGCTGTGAATGGCATTTTTGTGACCTTTCAAGTTTGCGTGGAGTAATCAACAAGACTTTTATTAAAACACGAAGATATATTAAAAACTTGAAGAGGCATTCCATCAAAATTTGTATGCATAAATGCATTGAATACCAACATGACACGTAATTCTGGCAATGTTAAAATTTGCTAGTTCATACTAATAAAAGGAAAATTGTTTAATATAATTGGTTATACACTGTGTATTCTAATTCACATGATTGGCTGTGACTGCATTTACTTGTATGAATTTATATGAACCGATAATATTAGGTGATATTTTAATATTTTATGGTCCAAATGGAATTCCATTCTCAAATCGATAAAAAAGTAACAGGTATAGGCTGGAATATGGGGAGAGTGTGTAGTGCAACGATAATGCCTTTTCTGTAATCATGTCGGGGATTTTCGATTAAATCCAAGAGAGAACGAGAAGGGAGGAACTACATAATATCAGGAAAATGAAGACATCAAGCAAAACCAACTTGGACCATCATCCATCAACATCACTTTTCCTTGTAATTAAATTAATTGATTGATCATGCAATAGCAATCATTTCATTCTTGTGGTGAGAAGAAATGAACTGGAAATCACTGAGGACTTATCAGCAAGAGCTCATCAGTAGGTGTCAGAATATTGGTCTTAAAATAATATTTTTACGAAACTCAGAATAATTGTCATATAAATTTGGAAATTCTTCTTACATATTCATGAGCAAAAAGGTTTTTTTGTGAGAGAACGCAATGATATATTACGTAAAGATGTAGGTTTACTTGCTACCCAACATAGTTTTGTGATAAAAATGCACTTTTTAGCATATTATTTTAAAATAACTGTCAGGTAGGAAGAAAAGTGGAAAACTAAAAATTTGGCCGAAACGCGGCTTTTATGCTTCATCAAATGAACAACAACATAAATATAATTATAGTACACCACATTTTGACTATGATATTCTCACCACACAATTGAAAGAAAAAAAATCAGTAATGCTTGTCCAACAGTTTTGGCATACAGGCTATGAAAGCATAGATGTAGCCGCTGTAATAAACGTAATCGCATGCGAAAAAAGTTCAACGTGAACAATCTTCGCAGTTTAGTTCTACAGACTGTAGACCAAGACCGGGTATGCATTTAGTATTTAGGATGATATATAAAAATTACATTTTATTACACGAGTCCTATGAAAGTGTATTGTAATAAAAAGTAAAATATGAAATATATTGGACATAAATGGATATTAAAAGCCCACAAAGTGCACACGAATTGCTTTAAAGAAAATTTGCAACATTGCAATATTTCTCTTGCTGTTGCAGTATGGATAGTAGTAGAGTCATACAGGTGATCTTTTAAGGAAAAAATGGAACTAGGGGCGTTTTTAAAGAAAAAACCTAAATAATTGGACTGACGAACGATGGAACGAAATCACGACAAGCTACAATAAAAATCGTAGTATATTCTTACATATACTTTGGAACGTTTCTTTTCGTGATCATGTTGGCTGGTTGGTGGATTTTTTAGGTAAGATGAAACGATGAGGTAAATGCTTGCATGTCTGGAGGTAATGTCATGAAAATGAAATGCTAGTAATAAGACATCATCATCATTATAGCTGCATTTTGGTTCGTCGCATGGTTGGTGATTGGTGAAAATGGTGAACGAAATAACAAACAAGCGAAAGTATTAAAGTGATAACTGGATTCCCTTTCTTTTCAGTTCGGAGAGCATTTTTAACTATTTTGAATTTACAAAAATACAGTGTTGTGTCTTCGAGACAAAGGTATGGAATGGAATACATACGTAATGCGTTTTCCAAAAGAGCAACCGTAAATTCATCAAATAAATACCGAAACTGAAAACGTATATAAGCACGTTTTTAACATCTTTTCATTATTTTAAGGAATGCCTTTCACAGCAGCAGCAGAAAATAAAGCTGGCTAAATATTCTGTACAAAAAAGGTTTAAAAAGTGATATGATCTGGTAATTATCGACTCACAAGTGGAATGTCTCGTTGTACT
This sequence comes from Willowsia nigromaculata, assembly GCA_034700605.1. NCBI lineage: Eukaryota > Metazoa > Arthropoda > Collembola > Entomobryomorpha > Entomobryidae > Willowsia > Willowsia nigromaculata. The sequence goes on from JAQIXX010001351.1 coordinate 7,174, forward strand.
TGGGTGACCACGTTCCAGATTTGGATTTGGTAGCTTGTTTTCGCTTCTTATCTGATAGGTGAGGACCGATCAAGTTCACCTCAACAAACGGACGGAACCTGCAGTAAAGACATTTAGAGTATATATAAGGCCCGGTATTTTTCTATGCGCTGTGACGTTACACGCAAGTTATATCAGTTCACTTACCCAGTTGACGGCCATTTCAACTCATTAGCTGCCACCACTGAAATAAGTAAAAGTAAAGTCAATACACACATTCAAAGTCAACTATGCCTACATTATGATGATATAATAACAATGCAATAACAGTGATATAATAAGAGGCACAAGGCGAACTGTTATTGTTGTCATTATTATTATAGGGCAACCACAAAACCACTTCGTGAACTAGAAATAATAATAATATAATAGAACGAATTTCAAATTTTATAGTTGGAAAGCTCATAAAAGATTCTGTTTCAACCCATTGTATGCATATTATAATATTCTGAAAAGTTAGTATATTCCTTAAATTATTTAACAAGGTGGTGAACAAAGTTTGTTTTACTGTGAAAATACAATGGCATTGCACAATACAGGGGCATAATCTTCTATCTAGATATCATGCTTGAAGAATTCCTATCTAACTTGTTTGAGACAGTTGGCAAAGTCATTAAACATTTATACTGACCCGATTTCCTCGTAACCCTGTCAAATACATGGGATAAACAGTCATTTGAACCAAGTTTTATAGGACCTCCACGGAAGGGTTTGTATATAAAAAATTGTGAACAGAGAATCTTCTGGTATTCTTATAAAACAAATATCCGTACCAATAAGCCTTTTGCTTTCATTCTCGAGTTTATTATTATCCATGCATGCATGTCCACTTGCATTGACAAAAGCTACATAACCTTCCTATTTTCCAGATCTTAAAACTAAAACTATCATCTCTGTCAATGGGGCTTGGTCATAATATGCATATATATTTTTGTTCATACATGCGTGATAGAAAAATACATGCGTATTTGCATTAACGCATTAATAGGTATATGGGTGACAGGTGGGAGCTGGTGCTGAAGAGGGCTAGTGATCTCACATATCTTTAAGCGACAGATAACTACTCAATAAACAAATCTTCACCCTAGTCAGTCAGTCCTATCCTGTCTATCTACATATACGTAGCTATAAGGTAAGCAAAACTACTCACCAGTTTTCATTTTAACCATAAAAAGTATCCGTAATATACTTTATACAGCTCCTTTCTATAACTTCTGGTAGACAAGATCACACGTTCCTTCCAACCCTTTTTTAAGCATGAGTACACAGTCTTGCTTTTGCTTAAGATCTACCTAGTGTGCCACTGCAGCAATTGATAGGATTATCCCCCAAGTTAATGTTGTCTCATTGAGAGTAAGCAAGTCCATCTCACAATACAACTACATGACGGTTCACAGCTTTAACTTACTTCTTGGCCTCTCGTCTTCAACACATTTTCTATCTTAATCACTTTCGTAAATTACACTCAACTGCCCATTTTATCAGAATAAACGGGTGAAAACGGAGACCTACCCAATAGACATTGAATAATATGGAGTAGATGCATTACGCACATATATATTCTCACATTAAGTAGAGTGAATACACCTACTTTTCATTAACTTTGCCGACACCTTTCCACTCTTTTCTCCTCTCATTTCCTTCAATGAATGACGAAGACTCTCATCTTTTGTTTATCTGTGAAGAAACTAACTACCTGTCCAGATGAACATAATACGACGATAACTGGATAATACGTATAATCCTCTGCTTTCTGTTTTAATACGCATTGCATACATACTATATATTATTGCTTTTCATTCCATGATTGGTACTATAAATTATCGCATTTGGTTCACTTGCGCATATTAAGTCCAGAAGTTTAAATTGGATGGATGATATAAAAACCAATGATGTTTGCATACAATATCAAATAAATTCAGGTGTGAAAAGAAAGAGAGATGATGAAGACGACGACAACGGCGATGATGAGGAGGAAAAGAAGACAAGTTTTAAATTTTTATGTGACATGGATGCAATAACAATCCAGTAACAATGAACAAGTTAACGATGATGACGGCAATGAAAATTGTTATTTTGATGTTGATTCGATACACACAGACACTTTTCATTTATTCATTAGCGAAGAAGACTCAATAGTTGATCGTCTGCTACCGCTTCTGGCCATAATCAATGTGCACGCATAAACAATGCTGTGCAAAATGCAATTTGAACCCGGACTGATAACAAGGCCAAAGGTGCTAGCTGTTTTGTTTCAAAAGGGTTGGAAGCAATTATGATGGTTTGTCAGTCTTTATAAAAGGTGACTATTTTTTAGCTGTTGACCACTGCATTTTCTCCCGTTTATTTAGAAAGTCTGTATATCAGTATTTATTTCTCTCTAATGATGAGAGGACGTTGCATCTAATGTGATTACCTTAATGGCTTTGATTCATTATCACAACCACAAACCCATGATTACTCCCTCTTCCTGAAGGCTTGAGACGAATTCTAATTGCCTCGTTAAAGACAACCTCATGGAATGATGTTGGTGTTTTAACATACTGGATTGGTGGATGGTGAATCATGACATAATTAGGTGGACTCTCAAACACACTCAGCGTCATTTTTCCTTGGACATGTTGAATACGTATTGACATATTATTAAAATGGAAATGAGACGAGAAAGGAACAATGGAGAGAAAATCATCACATTTTGTTTGTAATAATGACAGCTATATACACTACTACTTCACATAATAATAAGCAAAAATATGGTGGCAGGAGTAGAGCGGATATGGTTATCGTTATTTTACTCCAATAAAATATGTAAGTATCCCTTAAAAGCCAAAGTTATACGCAGGTGTAAAGGCAGTTAGTCGAAACAAATGGTGAACATTAGAATTTTAATATCAAGATGAAGCCAATCGTCGTCATTGCTTTTATGACCGCTATAAAACTCATTGAGAGCACCATTTTCCCTGTAAACCAATTCATTCACTATCTGGCAAAATAATACTGGTTTTTTTCGATTCACGTAGGATGGGATAGAGACAGGCACTGATGCATGCCGGTATGGTAATAATGTGCGGTGTTGGTGGACCACATCTTGGGGCCATGTAATAAATAAAACAGCTTTATCAAGTGCCCGTTTAAGTCAGTCAATCTTATTTTGCATTTGATACGGCAAATTAAAAAAACATTTTTATGCATAAAATGTTTACCAACCTGCAATGAAAAATGTATAAAAGGTATTTTGTGGTTGCCCTATTTTTAAACTGATGATTCCTTTAAATCAAATCAAACATTTAAATTGCAAAAACGTTTGACTTACCTTTAACTGTTATCTTGTGCTCTCCAGTGCCCGGGTGAGTGAAGAGATCCACTTGAATTGAACATTCACCAACACTCCCTTCATCCATGCTTGGAATATCTGGAAATATAGAGAGAAAAATTGTATTCCAGAAAAGAGAAAAGTTCACTCTTTTCGTTCTTGCACCCTCCTTTTTATTTTCATTCCATCATCAGATGAGTTTGTATCTTCATAACTTTCTTATGTCAAAAAGTTTAACTTCCTGCACTTCAAAAGAATTTGGAAACTTTGTGGAACGGTAAACACTTGTGTTCTTCAAAACTTTCATCTTTAAGTTTAAATATCATGTTGCATAAATTAACACAGTGTGCTGTCATCATCACGAGAGTCATGAGGATAGGATGATGAAAATACAGTATTCAAGTTAATGGCAATAACTGTGAGATGGGGTGCTGTGTAAGTTGATGTACAAACTTTATTCCTTGATAGGCCCCCTGTACTATATTGCTTTCTGTGTATTTACCCGCTCGTCATTATCCAACTAAAGTGCATCAGAGGTTGAAGGATAGCAGGGAAAATGATGTTAGATAATGATAAACTCATAGAAAACCTTGAAAACATTCATTACTTGTAAAAGTGTTTTATATGGCGCTACGGTGGTAGTATATAGAAAAACTATAAAACAAGAAAAGAGCGTAAATAAGACTGTTACAGTTTCATCGCAGCCGTCTCTTTGCTATGAGTACTATAAAGAAAAACTTTTTTGACTTCCTGTTTGACTTTAAAGGGCAGGGCTACAGTTTTTCAGTAGAAAAGTGCTCTCATTGTCCCCGTCCCTCATCCTCAAAAATAATATTAACTGCATAATATCATTTCTTCCCTCCTCACTCGTTTTTACATTATTGCTACTCAAGTGCATCAAATGGAGGGGAGTAGCAAAAATAAAGAACTTTGCTTTTAGTGACAAGTGTCAACTCTTATATATTCCATAAGCCTTTATTAATGAGAGTCGTTTGATAGCGATGATGATGAAGAATATCCGTTGAATAGTATGTACATTGTACTAACATGCATTGTTAGACTCGTTATTACAATTGTTTTTTTTTTTAGTGAGGCGTTGCGTTATCATCATCTACTACGCACTTTTGACTTCTACTAGCTAAGTAGCACTAACATAGTACATCAACTGCGTTAAAAACATTACGCACTTGGTGTAATGAAGTAGCTAAGAGTGATGCACATTTTGATCAAAACCTGTGATTAAAAGCGTGTAGAAGTGGCAATAAAAAATAAATGTACAACAACGGGAATGTCAGTAAAAGTGTATCCCTCAGAAATATAAAAATGTTTAGTTTTACCATTCCTCTATAAGTAATTCATAGGAAAGAATATATTGATAGAACTGAAAACCTAAAAATTATACGCGAAGTGCTGTGAAAACGAACATATTTGATAGTGGTAATGAGGCTTGTTAAAACCGTTTTTAAAACTTTGCCATTTAATAGGTACATTGTCGAGTAACACATTCATGAACATGCATGCTGCCATCAGAATTTCACTTTCTCAAGTTATCCTTGACGTTTTTCCTCTACTGGTAGAATTAACGTCAAAAGCAGTCTATGTATGACCTGTGAGAAAAAATATCATAATCTGATGACGGGTTCCAATGATACTATCCAAGTCAAGAACAAAGTTGTTGCAAGCATAGAGAAATCCAAGTCATTAAATCAGCAACAGCAGTGGTTTGAAAAATGGAAAGTGTCAAAAATGATAACTTCCTGAGGTACCTGTGTACTTTCGTACGCAGCTATGAAAGAGGTGGATGTTTCAAAAACATCATAATATGATAGTACAATTTAGGGTATAATATGGTGCACAATAAGCTCAAGCACTAAAGTAAACTATTCCATAAGTTCATCATGCTATGCCACACTCTTATTCAACTCCAGGTTAAAGCATGCAAAGTTAGTAGTAGCTTCTATTTTTACAAGACTAACAAGTTTAAAGATGAAAGTTTTCAGTTGAGTTTTAGTATTTAGAACACATATATTAACAGATTCCGCAACTTTACACAAACCTCTAAACCTACTACAATACAAATCCGCTATGCTTTAATTTACATTTTCTCAATGTCCAGATACCGAAACTACGATGATGTTTTACCATAATATTATTCAAACACACACAATTACAAATAGTACAGCAGTCAAGTTCCGTTTTCCCCATCATGATGATCATCCACACAAGATATTTTTTATTATTACCTTTGCTCCCCTTCTTTTGAATATCTTTTGGCTTCTTGGCTTTAAGCACTTCTTCCAAGCCTGGCTCACCAGCAACATCTTCATCCCGATCAAATGAAAGTGCACGGAGTTCAAGCGTCTTTTTGTCGTTAAGAGGGACTATAAGAAAAAACACAGCGGAAAGACACAAAGTTTATAGACACAATCAACAAACAATAACACTACCACAGCAAGAAAACGGTCAAATGGACCAAACTTTTGTCCATTTGGGTCACATTTTAAACATTTAAGATTAACATCAGTAACATATCACAACAAGAAGGGAAAGGATATTATTAATATGGTATAAAGCGCCACGATTATGACACAGAACGCACTTTTCCTGGAGAAAATGTGCAGTTGTGTAACAGAATGAGATTTACATAGATGTAACATAAAACACATTAAATTAACACACGAGCAAATTAGCCATTATTCCTCCACCCCAGATTATGCCTAAAAAGCGAACACACTTACAGGTAAAACTGCATGCTTCCACCTCTAATGTTTTTACCATGAGTAGTTTATGACATAAAAATAGTCTTGCCCGATGAACGTTTCATATACAATGCCAAAAGACAAACGAAATTAGTGAGTTGACGACTACATGTGTTGGAAGTAAAACATAATATCATATATCCTAGCATGTACAAAATTATTAATATGATAGACATCAACATTACACTTTTTGGCTACTGGTGTTTCGCAGCAGGATTTACACACTTCTTACGCAACGTGAACACTGTCAGTTCAAGGATGCAAAGTGCCCTCATTTCGTTAGCCAAAAAGTCGTGTTATGATAAACGGTGCAAAATGACCCGTCATTTCATGTGAATTCAGCTCTTAATTATTACTCATGTCCATAAGAACCCGAGCTTGAGTGAGTGATTTAAAAAAAATGAGTTCATCCCAATTTCAAAGTTTTTTCATTATAAAGTTGATATTTGCCTCGAGCTCATTCGTTTCCGTTTTAGTCTTTCATCAAGAAGAGAACGCTTTCCCACCTCAAAAGCGTACCAAAAAGCCTTCCAGACAAATATTCTCTGTAATCTAGTTATTCTAGTTTGTGAATGATAAACATGTTCTTACATTATTCTCTCATATTTTGTTGCCAGCTTTAGTTGGCTGTCAATGTCTAAAACACTGGAATCAAAATGTTGAACAAAGGAGACTGCAGTGAAACAGCGTAATTGCACGGATGTCATGTGACGAAATCAAATATTATGTATCAACCATGACATGAAATATCTGCAAATAGCAGTTGATGGAGAAAATAATGTTTCGAAACATGAACACATCCTTCCGTTTTGGTATGATACCAGGGTGAAAACATTGGATACTGGATGAATCTGCCTGGATCGATGTCATTGTGAATCTGTTCATACAGCAGCTTTTACTGCATACAACGTAAATGTAACGATGATTTGATATTTAACTGCAGCGGGGACAAAGGATACGATGATGGATTTTATTTTTCCAACATATAGCAAAGTTTACATCGCTGAAATTGAAATTTCGACCTTGGCTGACTCTGAAAGGATATAAAGTCAATTTTGAAAAACCTCTCGGAGTATATTATTTCCAGGAAAAATCAACTGAACCAAGCATCAGGATAATAATAGTGAAAGGCGATCGGATGACAGTATCTGCTTTACGTTTCGCTAAAAGTTTGAAGTAAATTTTGAAACCTTACTAGAAAATTGGATAGACAATATGTATGTAGGTTTTGTAAGTATTTATATTCAACATACACCTAGCATTGATTCTGAATAGTTTGGTATATCGTTTTGATGATGGTGTAAAATGGAATCGAAATGATTTCTCTCTCATTTTACTCCTTGTAAAAGTATCCAAATGTTTGTACACCTACATATACGTATAGGGTAGCTTCCGCATAATAAACACTTCTTCCGGTTCACGCTCTTCATCTTATTGTGTTCTGCCGTGGTACAGGCACACTAACATCAATATCACCATCACCTAACAAGTCGCATTTGAGCTGAATACAATGTGCGTATGGTAAGTTTGTGTGTTGGTGCCCACCAGTGCGTAAGTCGACTGATAGTTGCGGAGAGCAGGATAGAAATTGATATTTAATCTAACTTTGTCAACGTTGTGAGGAGATGAAGTGGTAGAAAAGGATCAACGAGCCGGTTGAAAAGTGCATTTTGGAAGAGGGTGACACGATGATGGACTTTCCATGTTTCTTCATCCCTTCTATACGCGATTGAGAGAAATTGTTCCATTCCAAAGAACGTTCATTCACACATCTTTACTTTGTATGTTATTTCTTGTGGCGTATTCATTTCATTTATAGAACCAGAACCGTATAGCTGTACGCTAGAAAGTAAATTTATCAAGGAAACTTGGAAACCAGACAACACACTCAGCAAAATTTTCTTATATGTTTTCATTTCAAAGATGAGCCTTTCAAAGTCAATTCCATTTATGCTAGCTATCTATGAACCACATGGATGCATCGACATCATTGCATTGTACCACATCCCAGATACCTTCCATTCCTTTCCCCCTTAAAACATTGAGAAATCGTATGAAAGTAAAAAGAGAAGAAGAAAATTAAGATCACAACCAAACAACTTGAAATAGTCGTCGGCAAAAGACTTTTCTTAACTGAAATTAAGTTTAACTGTAGATTGGACTAGAACTGGTGATGACTTCTCCTATTCTTCTCTCCCCTTAAAACTTTCTCAAAAAATCTTCCTTTACAGCCACATCCATTGTGTAAGCCGCGTGAATTTCAAAAAGAGAGAAAAAACTTTGCCCTTTTGTTTTCGTTAACGCTCCCCTTTCACTCATTCAATTACATTGAAAGAGCCTGTGGGTTTGTAAGAGGGGAAAAGTGCTGAATATGAAAGCTAACCGTACATCGGTACACCGTAGTCCATACAATCAGTACCTAAAAGTACATACAAATAAGTAAAGTTGCAAAACAGGGGAGTGCAATGGGATGGGACATTCTTAAATTTCATCCAATATCTAGCTGGCCGCCCACAACTTTACTTGCTTGAAAGGTAAAGCTTTTCAAAACAAAAAGCGAGCGAGTCGTACCAGCCATTTATACCAGTTTTTATTATCATTTCTCTATATAAATTTTTCCTTATGTCACGTACCTACTGCCAATACCACAGAGAGCCAGGATACACATATACAATATTGAGTACACTCTAAAAAACAAAAGACTTATTTATGTGCTTATTTTTCGTATGTGTAACTTTTTACAACAATGTACTGTGATTGTGATCTGCCTCGATTAAAGTTATGAGCAAGTATTGATGATAATTTTTCTAGTCAAGATGAAAAATGTTTGGAAATCATGCTCAAGTTGAGGAATCCAAAATCCAACAACAGTAGCCAAATGGCAGATTACATAATACTTAAACAAATTCATGACTATATCGTCATCAACCATGATGATTGCAACCAACAGCCCAACTTGGTTTGGTAGTAAAGATCATAATTTTTATAAAACAAAAAAAAGTTTTAAAAAATTGTAAGCTTCTGTCTGATGATTGTTATGAGTCCTGTCATTATCACGATTCCATTTTCAAATTTTCTGTTTATAATATACCACTTTATTTTGTTGTCTATTATTATTAGTGTTATTCGTCATAGAAAGAAAACACAAAGGAGGATACAAATATTAAAACGCAAACCATGCGTGAATACGTGATAGTAAAACGAGAAGAGAATGGAATACGCAAATAACAATAATAATACACTCGTCAAAATCATAAAAGAGCGAATCTCTGTGTATTTTGTCTACTTTACGGCTAGCTTTCAACTGCAAAGCTTAGTAGAAAGGAAAGAGACCACGACAACACATGTACTCACAGCATGCGGTCATCGTTATTTGTCACAACAGACAAAATAGAATCACGAAAAGATTGAGCTCTTGAAAATTAACCCTTTCCAGCAAACCCTCGTATAGATGATGAAAGGAAGAATATACGGCAAAATTGAGTCGTTCGTTGAAACATTTTTTGAAACATGAATATTAAAACCAAAGAAGTACAGAAGCAATTTCGTAGCATTTGTGTGCATCGATGTTTTCTTTTAAAAAAGGGAAAAAATGGCAGGTATCATCGGTCAAAGACACAGATACGTAGTGAGCCTGCCAAGATAGTTAAGTACCTGTCTTTAGATTTTACCTGTACAAATGATTCACACAGTAAAAAGGAAAGTTACATGCTATATTATCAATCTAGCCAGAGAGGGAACAAATGATCCCTACTTAGGCAACTGCCAATAAAGACGTATCGACGAGACTCCTGTCACGAGAGGATTAATTACACAAGAGTACCGATATAAATAAAAATGAAATGCCGAAATAAGGAGAATAGACAAGTTGTATGACAGACAACTCTTTCTCTGCATATGCCATCTGAAAGCAAATGAGACCAGCACAGTAAGTCCCGATACAAGATGAGGACTACCTATGGCGAGTTACAGTAGTCGTCAGTAGTACATTAGAGCGTAGGTAAAATTGAGGATGGATGACATTGTCAACCCTTGTCGAAAATCTTCTTGTTTGAATGAAATAATCCAGTGGAAATAGATTATGAACTTCGCGTTTATGTAAAACACATGCATAGAGAGTTGTATCACCTGTCGAGCTTAAAATTTACAGACTTGTTCGTATACGTTCATATCACAAAAAAAAAGTTTCATTGCGTATGGACCGATGCCAATACGAATGAATGTGGGAACGAACAATCATTTTAAGAAGAATGTCCAATATTTAATTTTTTGTCACTGCTGTAAGGACAAGCACTGGTAGTCTCACTTTAGCAGAAAGAACATGGATGCATACTAGTGATGTTTTAAAAAACAACATTATGTCTGCGTAAATTATCGTATAGTAATGCCAAAAATCTTATGCAATATGCATAATTATACAAAATAGTGCTGTGTTCAAACACTGAAAAAGGTATTAAATGTATTAATTTTATATGGCTCGCTGCGCTGGCTCAAATGTGTGAGGAAGAATGAGACAATTGGTAGTTTCACAGGAGAAAACACAAATTGTCTGTAAAAGGACATGGATAGTGGGCATGAACAAAAAAATTAAGAAGGGTTACATGCACAGCTTTGACAAAAAGTGGACTCAAGTAATATATTTTGTTCATATTCCTTGTCTATATACAGTGCATAATATTTATTTGTACGTGCATGCGTTGATGATTCAATGAGGGATATTCCATTCCTATCTTTGTTACTGTCACGTCAAGATGATGTATGCTAATGGTGAAAGACAAAACTAGACCAGCAGCTCTAGCTGTCCAGGGGGCTCTTCAACGTTCAGTCATTTTCAAAGACAAAATTAAAACGACATTTTTTCTCTTCTTCTATTTGCCTTGATCATTTGCCATCTTTGATCAAAATTAATGCGTAGACAGAGAGATACATGGATTCTATCGCCTTCATATCACTTATGAACATACTATAACTAAAGACTGTATTGTGTAACTAAATACATTGAAGTTTCACAGATCAAAGGAAGAGAAAGAACAAACGTAACGTTGTATCATTGAAAATTTCGTGAAAAAGAGATGTCTTTCTCGGAAAATATATGGGTTTTTAGTTTGGCACGATTTTAAAGTATGGATATTTAATGGTATAATTTGAATCTATCAGTAGGTTCAGCTAATGGTGTTGGTGGTAGAAGGTAGGGAAGCGCAAAAATACATCTGCTTATCTACTACTAGGCATGACGTGTCACGCTGACTTTATTTGAATTATAAGGCTCACAGCTACATAACATTATATTACCTTTTTACCTTATCTCCTTTTTTAACGGCGATAGATCGAACAACTAAAGTACATATAGAGATACAAGTATTATGGACACACCACCACCACCACACCAGTACCGCGAGATAGATAGGTAGATCGTTTTAAAAATTATTAGATGGTACCAGTTCCCGGATGAGTTTTTACGATTAAGCCTTATACCTCCCCATTTCTTATTTTACTCTTCTTTACAAAACTATCTGCTTGCTCACTGCGCTGTCTGTGGCCAACAGGTTTTCATTTGCTGCCAGCAATTAGCTCAAGAAATGCAACCAATCTAGTCTCACAACTGTCATAATAACAACACAAAATATATAGATGTTCATCTCTGATGTGTGTATGCTCATGCAGTTTATTCACACAGTTTATAACAGCCATATTATTATTATTATTGCTGTGTAGAGAATTATTCCTATCATCCAATTCAAGCCGAGAGGAGAAAAAATAACAGCGTGACTGTTTTCATGTACACACATATTATGACTGTTAGCTTGAAGAAGAAACGGGGGAAAGAACACACCTTTCTTATTATCATTATTACTTGTGTTGTGGTAAAATAAATGTGGGTACAAGTGTATTGATATAAATGAAGATATCATTTTGTGAAGCAATTTTTATTAAGACGACGATGATGATGATAGCCCCGTCTTCTTATCCCAGTTTGTAAAATCAATCACGCAACACTTACTTATTACGCTACTCAAAGGGAATTCATCGCTCGAGTAATTACAATGTAACAATTAAAGTGAGCTTTTAGGTAGTTACTCTAGGGTTTAAGTTCAAAATATTTTTTTATCTTGTTCGTTTTAAACTATTCGCTTCCGGCCCAAAACACACGAATTCACATTATTTTTTACCGTTTTGTAAAATTTTTGAAAAAAAAAACATTCCATGTTTGTTGATGCAGCATATAAGTTTTTGAATTTCGGGAAAATGCTAGGAATTTTTTTAAATTGTTGTAGCTGTATCCACCGCCCTAAGCAGATTGTACATCCGATTCGATTTTTATTATAAAACCTCATTTTATGACAATGGTAGCTTTGTAGTGATAATTGTTGGCGTGAGATCAATTGGGGAGAAATTTAGTTTTCCAATTTTTTCAAAAAATCATTTCCTTCCTTTCCAAGTGCAAACCATGCTGGATGACAGATGAAAGGAAGTAATATTTTTTTAAAGAATCATTGGCTTGATAAATAAAAATAGTAGTGAGCTTTGCGCATCATTTTTTAAAATTAAAGATGAAGGGCACGACGAAAACATGTCCCGGAAGAAAAATGGGATCAGGGATGCTACAGAAGTCGTATAAAGAAAAATGTACATGTTCTTCATAAAATTCCACCTTCCACAACATCACGACACGCTAACCCGCTCGGTTATTCAGTTTTTTAAGCAAAAAATGTTTATGTATGAAGATGATTGTTCTAAAATGTACTTTGAAAAGTATTTACATTTTGTAGATATATGAACCCACAAAGGTGGAAACATGTAGTGACAAGCTACACGCTCATAAATTACACGGACCTAGATTCACCCATGATATCATCACAACGAGAGTACTGCCTGCCTGCCATGAATCTATTTACTGTTGTGAGGCAATAAGAAAGAAAAGGATGCCGACAGGGCAGAAAAGAGAAACTGTGAGTTGTGCGTTGCTCTTGTCTTACCAGAGGAATACATATATCTTCCCATAACTCGTGGAAATAATAATGACGCTGATTTGCATGATTTTCCCCTGTTAATGTTTAAACTTGCATGTGTATGAGTGCATGTAAATGTCTCGTGTATACTTGTATTCAAGTAATACAGAAGAATATAACCAAGAAAAAAAACCATGAGCCAACAACCGACCGGCGGACATCTTTTTAGCTAATCAGGCAGGTGAAACCTGATAGTCCTCCGGAATGCTTACATTGCCGCCGCGTAATCAACATGATTATCAAAGATCACAGGTAGACAAATGGTAAATATAAAAGCATAAATATTCACAACATTTAGATGTAGTGCGCATAGCTAATCACATCTGCACACAAGAGTGTAGTGCTCACAACAAGAAATTACAAAACTTTTTAATGTTCATGATGATGTATAGTTGGAAGTTTAAAAACGTTGCGGTTTCGCTACACACACAAGAGTGTGTACACAGATATATATTCATATAATGTCTTGGTTTGATATGATCAAAATCTTTTTTTTTATGAATTTCTGGTGCTGGTGCTTGTTGTAATGGGTGCACGCATTATAAGTACATAGAGGAATGCAGACGTTGGGCAAGCAACAATTGAGTGTTGCATGTCTCCGTTGACGAGGAGGATGCTGCTGACAATGATGATGGTATTATTATCATGATGTTGTGATCAAATGTAGTACGCTGATTATTAGCATGGTGTGAGCAGGGTGATTAGTGATTATAGTTGAATTAGGTATGTTTGGAGATAAAGAAAACTGAAAGAGAGATAGTAAGAACAACGGGGAATAGTTTTGGAATCCGATATCTTTACCTTGCGTGAGCTGAGTGGTGACAAATGTCTTGATAAGTGCATCCGTCGTCTGCGTGTACAATGACAGGGCATATCGGAGCGACTGGAGTTCAGGTGACTTCTCAAGAAAGCTCTTCTTCAGTCCATTACCACCAGCGTGGAAATATTGTTTGATGGTGTCCAGAGCCACGTCTACCACAGCACATTGTTTTGGTGACAAATTCTTCTCCACCTCCTATTTTTCATAAAATTAAAGTAAATGATTGACATTCATTAAAAATCGGTTTTAGAAGGGTGAAGTGTTTGTAGTAGAAGAGCCAAGCATTCTTCAAGTAATTGAAAAAGGCAGACTTGCAAGTACTTGTGAAACCACATAAGAAAAATATTGCCATCTTGAACGTACCATAACTCCACTCAAAGCTGATTTCACATCATGTTTGGCCATATTCTTCTTGAAGAGTTGTCCCATATTTTCCATTGTTGCGTTTGCATTAGGAATCTCCATCATCTTCTTGGCATTGCTTGTTATGTTCTTGAGAAGCATCTGTATAATGACAATAGTAGCAATGAAAGTACCACCAAAGTAGAAATAAATGATCGTTAGTATAAACAAATCAAATATTCATCAGCATCATCAATTCTTTAACAAGATTGTGCAACTTCCTCCCTTTTTCCAAACCCAACAAGAATTTCATGTTAAGTATATTTAACCCTTTCCTAAAATAAACATCATACCTAACTTAAGGAGTCTATTTGAACAAGGAGCTAGCAACATGACATAATGCGTGCAGGTAGAAGCAGAGTAAAGCCAATGGGAAATGGCCTTGCACATTTTTGTGACAACAATCATGACATATCAGCGTGAAGTTTAAGAACTTCACCATAAAACGAAAAATAATTATAAAGTAAACAATTCTGGAAAAATGGGAGGATCAGTAAACATTAACCATTAACGAGCATCAAAGTGAACTCGTAATGTATATATATGAACATACTTGAAAGACAATACATTTTAGGAAGGCCTCTGTCAAGTAATCAGTGACAAAAAAAAGAAACAGGAAATTCTATGGTTCAAAGTTATCATAATGGATGCGTTTTTAGAGAAACAAACAAAAAATAATACAAAAAAAAAACGACGACAAAACACAACTCAAAGGGATACCAAAGGTTTGGTCAACTCAAAATAGTTCAGTCGTCAGACATTACTCAGCTAACTCTGCTACTAGGAACATACTGCATGCAGCAGGTAACCCAAAAGTAAGGTGAGGGAGAACGAGAAGGAAAACGTCAAGTGACAGGGAACAGACAGGGACATAAATCAGCGTCTACTCGACATTAAATGATAAAAGAAGAATACGCTGGAGATATTTTTAACATGAATATCAAATGCTCATGTAATGTTTACTCAAAATAATGATATATTCGTGGAGGTATTGTCCTTGTATGTTTACACGTAAAATTTTGAATTTGAATGGAAGTTGCATTTCTAATGTTTTCAAAGTAAAATAAAATTTCATTATTTCAAACTGGCTGTAGTATAAGTAGACGAAAACGTGATTTTATAATGACGAAAAAATGAATGCATTCTTCCTGCGTATTTTATGTCACAATCATATTTTTTGGATCCGTTTAAGTCACCATTAAAGGACAACGAAGTGGTAGCATTTGCTTCCAACAATATACCATAATGCATTTAAGAAGAAACAAAACATTTTTTACTGATGTGCTCCCTCAATATGATTAAAGACATTGTCAAAGAGAAAGGAATAGGAAAAATTGTCAGCGTACACTCTTATCGGTCATGGGCGGTAAGACGACTTGCTTTTCAAGGGTCCTCATCACGATCTTCCACAGTTCTTTCAGGAGTCGCTTCAACACGGTCTTCTCACAAATTTCCGCGTACATTGACAGAGAACCTGGAGAATAAGAAAACAAGAAACGATTGAGTGAATGTAGGTAGAGAAACGAGGAAAGCCATTACCTATTGTTATTACAATATTTATGAATGTATTGTTGAAGCCAGTGGTACAATAAGGGAGCGTTCTTTTGCTACTGCTGTTGATGATGACGACTTTGCTGTGTTGGTGCTTTTATTATTTTGAAAGTATATAATATGCTATATGCTATACAACGACGATTCCTTATAAGAAGAAACAGGTAAATGAATGAGTATGGATGGCTCAGAAGTGAAGAGAATGGTAAACAATAATGCAACGTCAAGGGTTTCATTGTTATTGTGGCCGCAAGCACGTCTTTTCTTTTACTTCCTCTTATGCAGCTTCTGGTGAGGTTCTGGGGACAGATAAACATCTTTAAAAACGAAAGAGCAGAGACGCAGATAATTATTCCATCTAAAGAATATCTAAAGTTGTCCCGACTGTGTCGACTACCACCATTGCGGCCGTTGACGATGATGATCACTGTTTTCCAGGAGATATATACCTACCTACTGAATTTTGGTAGGAAGAGTACCGTAGGATAGAAGTTTATCTATTTGAGGGTATTGTCTCTGTAAGCCGATAAGAACTGGTTACTCTAAAATATGACGCAACGCACAAAGTTCTCGAGAACTTATCTGTGCATCAATTTATATTTATAATAACAAGTGCCATCACGAAAAAGGCACGGAAAATTCTCTACTACAACCAACATGGTACGTTTAGAAGCAGCGCATAGTTATTGATATTAGTTTACGCATTTTCTTGGGTATGGTATATTACAGAAGCTTGTTAGAGTCTGTCGGATCACTGCTTTCATGATGCATCAGTAGAGAAAATGTGTATGAAAAATGGCTCTGTCAATAAGGAATTCCAAAGGGTTTGAAACTTTGTTCAAAAGTCAAGTCAGAAGTCACAGCTTCCGACATTAGAAATCCAATGGCAGAAGCAGACAGCGTAACAATAAAAGCCACAGTCAAGCCAGAGATACGTAATAATAAAAATGACCACTGCGCACCTTGTTGTATACAAACGACTTCGTTTCAACAATTTCTACCTTCAGCATTTACGAACAGTGCAAATGCTGCATTACGCCTACCTAACTTGATGATGGGAGCATAAAACAGATCCATTGATATTCACAGCATCACAACGTACACTTCATCTCTGGATTAAAATCGAGCATGATGGGGTTCTAGTTATTATTACATTTTATGGTCAATACTATTAAATGGTCATTTACATGGAGTATTTTGAGTTTCAGCTTACGAGATGACTTCAATTTTTGTGCACCAACTGGGTAAGAGGGGATCCCTGAGTGAGTGACATGAAGCCCACCAACTATTTATGGCAGTTTTGTGACTGACATTCATGTTCTCATTTATGCTCTTTTTATTCCAAATGTAGGTCTTCCTAAATAACATGCGTTTTACATCAAATCATCTACACATGCGGAAAACACAATGTCCTTGTCTCATCATATCAAAGGAAGCTTGTTAAATATCATCTATTATGAAACCAGTATTTGCCTTGCGTATCAAAATATAAAGCGCCCACCATCATAAAACTTGTAACCTGTTGCCATTTAACGACACCAAACTGGGTAAAAAGATCTTTGATCTGCGTCTAAAAAATCGTGATATTTTAAAGTTTTATTAGAGATGAGTCAAAAGATAATACGCCAGATGCCCTTCTGTTTAATTGTATGATTTTCATACTACACTTGAATGCAAAAGCAAACTTCGAAATGCACTGAAAAAAGTTGGGTGGCTGTCGTAAATCCATAAAATATTTATCATAATATTTCCTGCGTGTATGTCAGTATTTGCTGAGCCTTACGTAACTTACAATAAGTACATATTTGAATATTTAAATTTAACAGTATTCCAAACTTTTCCTTATCTGTTTGCCGGAATCAGCAAATACGTTTGTTTTATTTCCTTGTCTTGACTTTTATTTGGATTTGCCTTATGTTATTTTCATGAAGCAAACTTACAAATAAAGCATCTCACAAAATGCCTAAAGTAAACGTGTAGCTTTACTACGTTTCACATTTTGAAGGACGCAAGAATCTGCGGAATTTGACGACAAGACAGCAGCAATATATCTTATTTTCACATCATGATAAATATGCAAAAGTACCAAAACGAGAAAAAACTAGCCAAAACTCCTTATTACATGTCAAAGTATTGCATTTTTACAAATCCACGGCTCGGAGACGCCCTTTGTTAAGATATTTGCACATAAAAAATATGGATTTGCTTCCATTATTGCTGACTTTCAAAAGAAATTCATGACTTTGACATGTTTGGCAAAATATACTTCCCCGAAGATCATAAAATCTAAAAAATCGAAACCTCTGAGATTGCCATATTGAGAATTGTACTAAGGACATACGCCGAACTTGGAATTTACCAATAAAATACGACTGTTCCCGGTTTTGTTGACCGTACGGCAGTAATATACATTATAATTGTTTTTGAATCTCTACTCTTTTTTGCCTTGTTAAAGAGGTCTTGAAATTTATGAGGGATATTAGGCACACAGTCAGGTCAGAACATAAAATAAAGTTGAGACATTCTAAGATATTTTTTTTCTGTAAAATATATTTTCTCAGGGTTCACAGCAAGCAAGAGTCGTCTTCTTCGTTTTCATATATTATTGTTATTCAACATCCATTATTGTAGCAAGAAAGAGTTAACTTTTGAAAACACAGGTTTTCAAAGTAACAAAACGTTTCTGCCACCACCATTTGCATTTCCCTAAACACATAAAGGAATAATATGTAGTTATACAGAAACATCATACCATCAAGCAAGTCCATAAGGGGTCGAAGGACTTCATCAGCCTCAGCAGCAACTTGGTTTCTTGTTGCAGGTTGTGATAGGTTGATATTTCCTTGGCCTTTGACCGCCAGCAGTAAGTCTCCCAACTGTTTCACACTATCCGTGATTCTTCCCTCCAAGCTGGAGAGTGAAATAAGCGAGACAAGAGCAAAAACGAAAGATTTAGTCATTTATCAGCTCACCTTCCTCACATCTTAAAAACGAACATCCATCTTCTTCAAGAAAATCATACACTCTGATTCAAAAGTCGCCAGTTAGTACAAGCGCATTATCATACAGTATTGTACAATCTCTACGGAGGTATTTTTCAGAATTATCTTTAACCGAGCCATTAGCCACGAAGAGAAAAATAATGACAGTATAGAGTAAAAAGAAAGAACAAAGTCTTGTAGAAGTCCTATTCAAATATTTAAGCATCAACATCCTCCTCCATATTAAATTACTTTCTTAAGCTCATACCTTTTACTTTAACTAGCACACTTCAGGAAATCAACAGATAATTAACAAAACCATGTACAAAAACTTCTGACAAAACAATGGACAGAGATTTTTTTATCTGTCTGCGTTATTTACAGCGAAATACAATCTGAAGGACGAAAGACCAACAATCATTTTAGTCACTTTGTTTTGTAAATTTTGTGAGGAGTTTCTTTAATTGAAGAAAATACATACCTATTGTACTGACATAAAAGACCAATTTCATCTTTAGAGAAAAATGTGCACAACATCTTTTTATGAATCGTCTCAGGTTGTTCAAGTAGATCACATTTAGATATTATCATATAGGTATAAATAAAGATAAGACTTGTGTGTGATTTTAATGCAATGAGAATCAAGACAAAAAATTGTGAGGATTCCTTCTCGGAGTCGGAAAACCACAAGCAGCATCCAAATTAAAGAGAGCCCGAATCCCACTCATTATTAACTCACACACTCTTCATTTACAGTATAAGAAAGAGAAATGAATCAGTCAAGCAATGAGAAAAAGAATACAAAAAGGAAAAATGAGGAGATGAGTCGTCAGTCGCCTCCTGCGCTTTTGGTCCTGCCTTTTCACGTATTATTTCCCAACTTAACCACAAATACGCTCTCCTCACAATCAATCGTAGAGATACGTACATAATGCACTATACTTACTTATATAACAACTAACAATTTCTCAGCCTTTTTCGCTACGTATATGGTAGTTATGTATATTATTTCCATTTTTTTCAACATCCAATTTCAGTCTTGAGCTAACAAGATAATTTGAGCATCAGCCACTCATAATGACAGCCTCAAGCGTAAAGGAAATATTCAGTGTTTTTTATCCCTCTATCCTTCGGCACAAACAATAAAACATCTCTTTTTGGGTTTTTTACTGCTGTGATGACTGTGATGATGACGAATGACGGAAGGCACCACCGCACGGTAAGGCACGTAATTTCTCACCATATAATGTATTATTGAATGTGCTACAGGGATAAATAGTACTACGCGTTGTATAATGTATATGATCAAAAACATTCCATTCATCAATTTACTATTATTTTACTACCTTTCCTACTGTGAGCTTATGCATACCTTAATGCCCCCGATACTTTGCTACAGTAGTAGTACATAAGCATACATTGTGAATTATGATGAGACATTCCAAAACGCTCTTCTAAAATAATTGAGCAATATCCTCTTTCGAGAAAATCATTATAAAATCTCTATTTGTCAGTCTCATTGAAAGAAAAATAGGATGAGCATAAGTAGTTAACATCTTCAGCAAAAGAGTACTTGAGGGATTTAGTAAATGTAAAGTTGGTAACATTTTTTGAGCATGACAAACTCTGTTGTAAAAACATTTCATCATCATCACATCACATCTTCGTATTCATTGGTTTTCTTTAAAAAAAAAAAGAGTTGCTGACAACTGCGTGGCTATTGACTCGGCGCAAAACACGTCATATAAAAAAGTTTAAATAAAAACTACGAATACAACGATTTTTTTTTTTGTTTTTTAGAAGTATTTTTTCTTTTTTTAAAAACCGCATTCCTCATTTTCTTTCGGTATTCGTGCACATTGAAAATTTCGCAATCTTGCCAACAATAACTCCACACACCTTAGGCTAAACTGGATTGCCAAGTCATCCATAACTGCGTTAAGAGAATTTTGCAGGTCATGTAAAATAGTGGCCGCATCCTCCTCCAACTTCTCGCCGCCCATTGCCTCAAACAGTTTCTCGAGCTGAACTCTGAGTTGCATGATGTTATTCATCAAAATGCAAGCCTGTCAGGAACAAATAAAAAAAGGTAGTCAGTTACTTTATAAAACTCACAATATCATCATCGTCATAATCATGCGATAAAAGAGCCGACAGTTGGCAGATTTCTCTGCAAAAATTATAATCAAGGGAAAGCTGATCAGTAATTTTAAATTTCAAGTAGGTTATTCTTCTTACCACTCTTTCGTCATTGTCTTTAGAATGCTGAGGAAATTCCTGTTTAACAATGTCAGCGTAGGCCAGTAGCACTTTGACAATTGTTTTTGCAAAGCGTTTCATATACCGTTTCCAAATATCGGGATCAGGACATTCTAACTTAGAAACTACATCGAAGCATTGAGTAAGCTGAGTGAACACATCAACGACAGAGACGGAGAAAAGGGCATGTTCGCTGCTCTTTTGGAACTGCAAGGAAAAATATTAAAAACATATTATCATCAACAATGCATGTTTTACCAATTTACATCATAATATCACTGTAAAATGATATCTGTAATATTCATAAGGCTTTGTTGCATTAATTACTCAATCAACTGAAAAAGTACTCATTACTTTAACCATAAACGTCTTAATTAGCTTTTGGGTACGTTGCAAGTGTTGAAATATGTTCTTGTTTCGGATATTATGCAAAATAAAAAGATTCTTGCTTGAATTTATAAAGTGTGAAAACAATAGATTGCATGCTAGTATAACCACATCAAACAAGGTATAAGAAGAAGACAAGACGGAGGTAAATGTCTTCTTTTTATTCAAGGAAAGGGCTATCTTAATAAAGAGGAACATACCTGGTCTCACCATACAGTATAATACCAATAAAACATACTTGCATATAGAGAGAATCAGATTTTCGACTCCTCCCTTAAGTGTTGCAACCTAATAATTTGCTAGCCTCTACTCGCCTATTTTATTGTCCAGCTCGTAAAAATTACACGTATTTCTGGCAGGATGATTAGCTCAAGCATGAGCGGATAGCGGTGAGGAGCCGGTGGCTTTCACGAGGAACGATGAGATGATGATGATGATCGTATCAAGTTGATAATAATGTTGATGGCAAATATTATACCGCATACAGCTATATGGTTATAGTGTGGAGTATGATTGGAGTTGCAGTTGTGAGGTGAGGAACGGATGATGATGATGGGGATGCGAAGACCAGGTGAAGTAAATGTTTCTTCATATCGCGTTTTTCACTTTATCCACTTATTTTCCTTAAACCCGACAGCATTTTTTAGTTTTGCCAAGTTTCATGCATGCTTGTAATAAGCAATTCAAGCATCGTCAGCAACCTCATCATCGTCCATCCATATCCCAAAAACAGATAAGCAGTTTCAAATCTGATTACTAGTTACTCGTGTATGCTATTCCATTATTTTACAAGAAAAGTCCCATTGCAGTTTGCTCAAAGAAAATGCATGTTACTTGCTTGTAGTAAGGTTGTTTTGGTGGTGGTTGTGGTGTAGATGAAAGGAGCTGAGGGGCATGTTTGAGAAAAAAAAGTTTGACAGATAATCACACCTTGGCGTTTCCTCTCCTTTCCATCTCCATTTATTAAACGCATCTATAATGCTTTACATAAGAGCAAACCGTAATGCTAGACCACTGCTACTTCCCTCGTTAAAAAATTTACACGGAGTGAAGAGTGTTACTCCTGACTCATATCATATTATACTGATTTAATGTACATATACCCATGTAGGTACGTTCTTATGAAATCCATCAGGTATGAACAAAATAGATCATCATCGTCATTAAAATTGTTATTTCAGCAAAACACATCGTCATTCGTCATCCTCATCATCATTCGCCTTGCTACAATTTTTATACTGTCTGACTGAGCCCAACAACTCAATTTTTACCTTCTACAAACAACTGAGAGAGGACAACTCATCGTTTGAAGAAAATGCATGTTTTTCGGGATTGCTTTGATCTGTAATAATAATGGCCATTAAAGGTGTGCATATATTCACATAAGTCTTCTCAACTTCTGTTGTGGCTTCCCTTTTGATGAAATTACTACTTGACCTAACATGCATGGTAGACAGTTGCAGTTCCTTAAAAACATTACTACTAACCTCAACACCATGATCATCGTCATTACTATCATTAAATTTTTCGGGAATGGAAATGCACGGACACACGTACAATTTTTTGTCTGTGGACTACTAGCCCAGCTGGTTTGTAAATTGAGGGGAAAATGCAAGGGAAATTTCCTATAATATCATGTATAAGAGGAACTCAATTTGATGGTTAGCAATCATTATTGTGGGATAAAAGAGTTCCTTTTGTGAATTAAGTTATTTTCTTCTTTCCGTGCAGATCAGCCTATAATAGCAAGCTCAAAGAGTGGTAATAATGACGTTTGAAAAGTAGGATATTTGTCCATGTACAACGAATTCGGCGTCTGCTTTATGAATCATTCATCAATACCAACTTATTTTATTATGTGATTGTTTTTCTGACAGACAACCACACCAAACCACTACTGGATTGAGTAATAATGTGTTACCTTTCATCTATTACAAGGTTCTTTTCGTCGTTTCTTTTCTCATGATGAATGATGATAAATAAGAGCACTAACCAATGGTAAAATATGAGAGAGAAAAAAACTGCACGTTTTCTGTTTAATTGACTCATCACGAGAGTGACAGCTTTTCTGGAAAATTATTACCTTTGTTCACTTTTGAGCTGGACGGAATTTCCTTTCGTTTTGGAACAAGTACACATATTAAAGTGTAATTGCTTGAAAACAAACTAGCTGTAAATGAATAATGTAGCATTCATTATGCAATTTCCAGTAGTACAAGAACATGGAAAACGATTTATGCAAATTATACAACTTTCCTTGTTTTTCCAAGATAATGGTAGCATGAAAACTAAATAATTATAGCAATGCATAGTCGCATCTATTGTTGTATGCAATAAACATTGTCTAGAGTGAAAGTTCACTGGCTTGAATCCTTCTCTTCACACTTCACTAACAAGCTATATACAAAGTAATAACTAACGAAGAACTCTTGCACGTTGCATTGCATGAAAGCGAAAGGATTCTCATTTCCACAACATCTGCAGTCTGATAAACTTTAATTTCCCATTAAACGCTCAAATCGCTATAATGAATAATTTCAAGGGAGTGTAAAGTAATCATCATGAACTTTTTGTAGTTGTTACTTGTTACCCTTTCATATGAAATCATAAACTAATTAAGGGAACATAAAACATTAACTAACTGCTTACTATGCTACCTACCATTTTCTACGAAAGTGCATAGAGGTACTCATTATTACGAAAAACGTAGCCTCTAAATTGAACTAAAGGTCGACAAGTTCCATGAAATAATCTAAACACATGGAGTAAGTACCACCTGTATCATTAACAGCTCTTCCGATTCATGTTCTTGGTGCATCATGCGAGTTACGCCTTAACACCTTATCCCTTCAAGGCTTAAGTTTTGCTGCCTCCATACATATTTTTCCTTTTATCAAGATACATTTTCTAACATGGTGAAATGGTTAGGGCCGGTAATGAATATCGTATAGTTAGAATGATTGTGTGACTGCACACAGCACACTCCTGACACTTGATTATAGATAACTGGTAAGAGCATTCCACGTTTCCAGATAAAAATAAGATACATGGCCTACTTACTCCAGAGGGGTTATTATCAACGTCCGAGTGATTGTCATTATCAATAATGCATTGAAATACGTGCTGGAAATCTTCGTGCTTGCATGTACCCACGTACACAGGTAAAATGCCATAAGTCATACAGCATATCGCTTCCAGAGAAATGATAGCGACATAGTCTCATCACGAGAGTCCTCCCATCATTCGCATCCAGTCAAATTAAACACATATTTTGGGAGAAGAGCGGAAGCGGATGGTTGCAGCTTATAATAATACCTGTCATCAGTTTTCACTAATTTGACTGTACCCAAAGGATGAGAAGCGTATGAAACGTTATAGCTTTTCATTTTTCAATAGTTTCAACGAACAAACGGAAATGCTCTCCTAATCATTGATAGCATCATTGGAAAAATCTAACGGGATTGTGACAATCAAAATCTGAAATCACTGATAAGACTCTTCATCAAGTTTTGCCGACAAAAACTTTGTTGTTTTTTGCTTAATTCTTTGTAATGGCTGGCATGATTCAGATTAGACAATTTATTCCCTACAACTGAAATATGGAACTAAAATTACAGCTTTTGAAACATGTATCGTTCTAACACTTGCTCATTTTCATCAAAAAGCAAACATGAATGAGTTGGGTAAAAGTAGTAGGTACTTGTATACAGACGTTTATGGGGACGAAGCATTTAAAAGAACAAAAAAGTGTCGCATTGGTATCTTCAATATGAAATACTTACCCCGTCTTTCTTGTCACGTTTAAAGGCACCATGTAAGTACTCTAAGGATACATCGTCATTTTCATTCAACCACTGCATTACAAATGGCTCAAACCATCTATAAAAAGGAAATTAAAATTTTCATTTACACTTCCCATTTTCATGTATAGCTTATAAATTTACGCAGGTCTGTACAAGGATAATTTTTTAATTCATCCAATATTAAAATGATCAACTTACGCAGGGTATTCAGGCACAGATCCCTTGTAGGGTGGCACTTCTTTTACGTAATTATTGTAAAGCCATTTCACTTTGAAATGGAGATTCATGTAGGCGGAAGATTTGCACAAACGATGTTGCTCATGTTCCTCCAACGCATACTTCATGTCTACAGCAAACAAGCTCCACATTGTAGCTGCCGACAGCTGTCAAAAATGAATGAAAGGTAATGTATAAGCGATTTCTCATCAAACCATCAATGGAAAACGGGCAATTAATTTAGTAAACACTAAAATTCTGTAAGATGTAACGGCTTTCGCTGGCCAAATTTGGTACGCGTAGTGTGAATGAAATGTTGCACCTGATGTAACAAGTTACTTTCGAGGAAATCACACTGAAATAGTTCAACTGATCATTATCAACGTTACCGGAGTTTTGCCTCGATGTTAACCATTACCAACTTACTGTACATTTCTTATCACGCCCCGGAAAAAAGCATACATGTAAAACATATCATTTCTATATGTTCATACCTGGCCGATATTGAGTTCCTGTGGGAATTGATTGAGCACGGGAGCATAACTATTCTTATCTTCTTCAATAACTGATACTATTAAGGCAATAAGTTTGTGCCAGAAATCGACACTATCAAGTCTTGGTCCATTGTCATCAGGCTCCCGTTTCGGCTCATTGGGGTCCACCTGTTTGGATACGAACATTTGAATTTAATTTCATGTCTATTTATGCATTCAGTTTTTTTCTTTTCCTCTTTACTTAACAAAAGACTACAAAGCACATTCAGTAAAAAAGGAAACTCGAAATTTTATGTTTTATTTTGTCTCGTACAGTAGAATTAAAGATCTATGATTCTGTCTACCTGTAATGTTACTTATATCTCATGCAGGAAGATTTCCTGAAAATTATTTAACCGTTTACCATTGTTTTTATATTATAAGAATAAAACATGTAAGGTTCATACAAAGAAGAAAACGTGAGCATTATAAAGGAGACAGTTGTGGCGTTACCTAACTGTCAGAAAAATAGGTCTGGCTTAGTAAATGTTAACGCTTTCTTTCTGACATAGAGTAGTCGCCCTGGCGCATAACTTTACATTTCAAATCCTTTACACGTAGCATGACAAGATGAGGTGTACTTCTACGCGATTATCGACGATTGATAACATGAAAATTTAAGAGTTTGCCACATAGCCACATAGATTAAGAATCAAAGATTCATAATCAGTTGAGAAAATCGGTGTAGGATGCAAACAGTTGATGCCATGTAGGATTGAAGTAAAAAAATCATGCAAAAAATCGTCATCCCATGCTTTTTAAATGACATGACTACCTTTAGTAAAACCTACACGAGACATAAACCACTGGACCAAATATCATAAAATTTTGACTGGAATGTAAATAATGAACGGAAGATCAGCACTATGTGGTCACTTTATTTATAAAAAGTCAAATGCGCTTGCTAGAAGCACCTCATGAAACCAACCTGTCCAAGTGAAAGTGCAGTCCAGCGTGAGCTTGTAACTACGGGCTTTTACTGGTTGTGTAGTTCTCACCGACCGACTCGTTTACCGACACTACGCACTTTCACACATAAAGATGTCAAAAAAAAAATGTTTCCATCACGCAATGCCTACAGTAGAATCACATGGTGTTTGAGTACTTTCAAAACGCTGTTTTTGCATAAATTAAAACGTTTTCACTTAATAAATTCAAACTTTCGATTTATTCAAAACATATTTAATACTAGTAAGTAATACTATTGTACTAGTATTTCTATTAATAAATTACAAAATAAAATTAACAATGCGTATTCTGACTCCCCCATTTATTTAATGTAAAATCTAGTCAATTAAAGAAAAATGTTGATTTCCACGATTTCAAATTTAACTTTTAACGAACTTTAAACTTATGACTGACATTACAATTTCTACAATGTGTTTTAACAAAAAACCAACAATTGAATGCTGTTAATTGCAACAATAGTTACAAATTAAATTTTATGCGTTATTTGTAGCAGAAAGTATTCCACGACTAATTAGAAGCTTATATAACAAAAAATAACAATTGAAACATTATTGTATTATAATTATTTCAATAAGTAAAATTATATAATTTAGCTAATAAAATGTTTTTCAATGTTGCAAATTTTTTTCTGATGTTCTGATTTCAGAAAGAAAGCGTTAATACTTTCGTCCTAAATTACCTATTCTCTACTGCCATTTTTTTTATCATCGCTACGAAGCAATCATGCATGATTGCTGGCTTGCACTTGCAAAGTTTCTTGTCTTTAATGCAAACCCCAGGATG
>JAQIXX010001352.1:0-34996 GCA_034700605.1 Willowsia nigromaculata
TTCACATGCCAAATGATTTTGTGATAGGTGAAATATTAAAGAATAGGACAAATCCTAAAATCTCGTTCTCTGGTGATTGCCCTAAAAAGAATTTGAACTTGTCAAGAAAGAAATACCTGTCGGTAGCAAACCATATTTTAGGCTAATTTAGAAATGTGTCTGAGTTTTTAATTATCTTGCTTTTCCCAATAATGTGAATTGTTCGAATGTAGAATCGAGCGTCAAATGTTTGTACACTAGTTTGGTAAAGAATTAAAAATCTTCCATGAGTTGAGCAGTTCTAACATCCTCAATCGCCCAGCCTCCATAAATTTTCAAACATATTTTTGTTTTCATCGTACCTTTCACAAGTGCATGAAATTCCTCTTAAAATATTACTAACACAGTCATACCCAATCAGAAACAAGATAAGTCGTTTTGATAAAACCTGAATTAGATGTTCTGGTTCCCTTAGAGTTACGTTTGAATCCTTTAGGTACTTCCCCAAGCTCAGTGATTCAAACCTCTGCTCTAACGCATTACCTTACGAATATTCTACATAAATTGGTATGTTCATAAATTGAGGGTCTTAAATGAGCTGTTTAAATGTCTCTAGAATATTCTTAGAATCTGGGTATTTCGTCATGTTTGCTGTCAGTATTGAGAAATAAGAGTTTCTGAGAATATACACTCGAAATAACCAGGGCAAAATAAGAACCGCATTCTTGCAATTTCTCCATTCCCGTAACTCGGCATCTCCTTGTTCTGACAATGTTGATGCAAGCCAGTAAATCCAGTGAAAAAGGCTTGCTCCTGAAGATATATTCTTTAATGTTATGGTAATAGCAATTGTCATTATTGTAAGCAATATCCAAGCTGCATGAGTTAATGGTGATATTAGAAGGTCCATGAAATTCACGTTGGTTGATGGATATCCTCCATAGTAGTCGTCTTGCCCCAAGACAGTTACGAAACTCTAGCCGTGAAGTTTACCACCGTTCAAAAATAGAATTAGCTGCGTTTCGTACGTGTTTCTAATCTTAGTGTCTCTTATGTAAGCGTGCTTTAAATATGCATCCTTCTTAATATCAAACGTTGAAGCCCTCAAAAACCTAGTGTTTTGCCATTGAAAAACAATGTATGCTATTTGAGATGTGTCATAAAACACGATGAACTTTGTTTTTTTGGCGTAATGAAGGTCGTCTTGGAAAAATCCTTGTACAGATCCTTCTAAGAGATGATCCTCCAATAGAATACCAGAATTATTTATTCTCCCAAACCTACTCACAAATATGCTGTAGCCCGTTCCAGGCATTACTAGCCTATTATTTTTTCTCGGCCAACTAGCCATTGTTTTCTTGTGCATAAAGCCCGTATTTAATAGGGAAAAAGTTTTCAGGCCTCTAAAGAATGCTTGCCGGCCTACCGTACGGTTTTTCTGGCCTATTTTTTAAAATTTTTAGAGGCCAGTTACACCCGGAATTTTAGCCTCTCTGGTTGGGATTTTGGCCCCAAAAAACTCAAACTTTTTTCATGACTTCAAAATTTCAACTCAACTAGTTTGAGTGGAAGCTTATTACATGAATTGTAAGTAAGGAGGTGACTCGTATTGAATTTTTAATGTTGACATTGAAACTTTGTCTTTGTTTTTGTAAATTTTGAAGACCACATAGATGCAAAACAGGAACTTATCAATAGGGTTAGTACTAATTAGTATAAGTTAGTACTTAACCCTAACCTCTACTGATAAGTTTGCTTGTAAAATTGTTTTTCGTAAATTTTTGTAAGTTATCTAGAAATACCGGAAGTATGTATGGATTGGCTTGCAATAGAATCTTCTAGGACTGAAGTATTTTCCAGTAAATTGATGACTGGTGGTATATCAAATTCTATTTAGGGATTGGAGAGATCTTAAAAATGTACAGCTTTCACTCTGTGATATCATTGAAATCATTATAGTTTATACAACTGCATCATTAGTTTTAATTTTTATAATTTCACATCTTACTTCCCGCGATGCCAAAAGTACAAATGAGTCAAAACGAAACGAATGCTTAGGTGATTGTAATTGCTTAACTTATCATGTATCAGCAAATTACCTGTATTTTTACCTTTTGAATCTATGTAGTTTTCAAAAAGTTACAAAAACTGCATGCAACTAAACAATTTCACTAAAGAATCTTTTATATTTTCCTATCTACATCATGTTTTCCTATTGTATAAGTCAGCGACAAGCTATCACTGTCGATGCAGAGGATTCAGAAGGACAAAGTTTTAATGTCAACAATAAAAGTCATTACAAGTCACCCCTCACTTACCATTCATGCAATAAGCTTCCACTCAAACTAGTTGAATTGAAATTTTGAAGTCATGAAAAAAAGTTTAAGTTTTTTGGGGCCAAAATCCCAACCAGAGAGGCTAAAATTCCGGGTGTAACTGGCCTCTAAAAATTTTCAAAAATAGGCCAGAAAAACCGTACGGTAGGCCGGCAAGCATTCTTTAGAGGCCTGAAAACTTTTTCCCAAAATAATTTATCATGCAGCAATCAACATCAGTCTGCGGGGATTTGTGCTTAAAAATTGCAATTTTTAGTGCAGCATAGCATGCCGATAATGGGGTTTAGTTTGGAGTGGTTTCATGTAATGTACCAATGTATTGTTCGTTGACTAGGTTAGTTAGGTCGCATAAAAATTTAATATAGAGCAGTAAAGGTGCATTGTACGATGCATGATTCAGCATTTCAACTCTCACTTCTCCCCACGTTATATTTTTGTGTTTCGATTGATTGCTTTTGTTCAAGTCTTTGGGACACCGACTACGACGGCCACATTAAGTCAACTTGTCGTGTCATAGCATGTCTACTGGCTTTTGGATAATTTTTGCTATCAGCAAGTCATCATCATCATCATCATCGCCGCTGTTATTCTATGCTTCTCTGTACGATCGCTTACGTCAAAGGATACTTTATTTTTTAACGACAGTAATTTTATTGCTGCGTATATTGTATCAATCTCAACGCAAATTTGTGTATGTTCGTGCCATAGAGTCAGTGGCCTTATTAATGCCCATTCCCATTACTATTGATTGCGATTGCACAACCGTCTGGGTTTGAATCAAATAATTACTACCCAGTTATTTATCAGCAGAAGCGGCCAGTCATCAAAATATTATAGCTTATGATGGTCTTTATATGCATTTATTGCACACAAATATCCAGTGATATTATTGGGATGGTCATTTCACTATGCACGACTTATAATGTCTTTTATGTCGTAATGCACATATATGTCTCCCCGAAATAAATTACATCGATCATTAAGACATGTCTACTGCCATTAAATATAACAAGAGAAAAACACTATTAAGAAAAACAAACAAATAATAAAAAATCTAAACAAAAGTTCATACATTTTGCATTAAAGTATGTATAAAAGCAAATTAGTGATTCAAATAATGCTGTTCGCTTACGTTATTATCCACAAGAAAATTCTGACAGAATCGCACTGTACTGATTTCCTCACGTTTCCCCAAAGAGAATTTTCAAATGATCGTCTTCAGACTATTGATATGCACTTGCTTTACAAAAATCGTTTCTAATAAAAATAACTAATTATTTGCCAATGAATAAAGAGTATCGATTTTTTGTTTTGTACAAATATATTCACACGGTGTTTTCCTAATATTATAATTATAAATTTCAATTTCGCATTCAGTCTACATTACAACTCAGTAATTTCAGTTTATCTGGTACATCGGATTTGTTGACTGTTTAGATTAATGAAATGTGAACGAATTGTAATAGAAGATACATACAAGCAACTTGTATGTATTCACAATCACTCTCAGTCCTACCGCTTTTAGATGAGATCAGTCACTTTCACTGAAGATGTTTTAATATAAAAATATTTTAAAATGCTCTATGAATAAAAAGGAAAGACAAAAGCCACACATTTCAGATGACTTTAAAAAGTAAATATTAATACATTAAATTGTTTGAAGTCGTATATCAAATTGCAATATTTGGTCACACAAACATTATCAGTCGAGCAAAGACTAGTCTCATGACTTCCACGTAATATTATCCATTGCCTTTCGTTCACTCAAAATCCTCCCACAAAGACAAACTATCAGAGTCTCCAACTATCTCAACCCGTGCAAATGGGTAATGGCCGAAAGAGTTGTTTCTAGCCTTCACCCACCACGCACTAAAATTACAAACAGCGCGTCCTCATAGTCGTACCGGTATTATTTAATCTACCACATCAGTCATGAAAAAAAGTAATTCAATGATGATAGGTATCCTCATCCTCCAGAAAAGCGTTTTCTCTGATGTTGGCCGTAACGTGGCTTGCACAGACTACAAAACGTATACACACTTTTACGATCCAGCAAGAGTACTTGTAGAAAGAACAAAAACAATCATATAATCATAATGATTATAACAATAACTCAACTTTTGCTCAATGCATTAGTCTAGTTCTGCAACGTGTACTTGTGCAGGAAAGTGGTAAACTGTTTCCATGCGGTAATATGGGAAAGCACCAATTTTGTCTGTTTTCTGAAAAGCACGATTATTACGATCAATGTTCTTTACTCTCACGTATCCGAATTCTTCTTGTAATTTTATTGTTCTTATTATGTGTTATTATAAGAATGATGCCTGCAATGCAATGCATTTCCACATTTTAACACACACAATAGATTATAGAAAGCAGAGTTCTATGTATTTATATCTCTGTCGATTCAACACATTTTTTTATTTTTTTTATCCCTGTCTAGTAGTAAGTGAGAAAAAAATACGAAAAGTCGTTTCTCTAGCAGACTAGACAAGTATTCTCTCTCTCACACACATACACAGGCGAAAAGCAGACGACGTCGACAAGAACGAGACAACTGTGAATATGTATGAATATGTTTTTCTTAGCATCTATCCTAAAGAAGAAATATACTTATTTGCATGTGGTGTGGTGGTGGAAGTGGTATTAATGATGATAATATCGAGTGTCTGTGCATATAAATTTTCTTCTGATATATAACATAACATGTTACGTGGATCCTTGTGTAGTAAATCTAGTTGCAGCAAAACAGGAGTCCTCTCTTTCTCTTTTTCTCACTGTATTTTCGAATGACAAATGTGGAATCCTGAACTGGTGCAGTGTGCTCTCTGTCTGTTTCTCCAAAATGTATTCTCTCAGTTGAATCTTTTATTCTAGCACACACACACGGTACCAACCCGGCAAAACTTACTCAAATTGACGAGAAGACCGGCTTTTGCGTCTATCAAATGAACGACTCGCCTTTTACCATAATATTTCTGTTTCAAGCTATAAATGTGCTACGGCTATACACTGCGTTCCTTAACAAATTAGTTTTGTCTTTTCTCTCTCTCTCTCTCTCTCTCTGTCTGCTTGTGCTTGAGTCTCGCATTTGTCTAAATAATATTGAAAGTTGATTATATTTTTACAATGTTACATAATTTGGTATACAATTTGTATCTGTAGGAGTATATACATGTAGTATCCTATCAATATGTCTACCTATTCTATACAAACCGGTATAAAATACTTATAACAATAATAATGACGATAATAACAAGAGCGAATAATGCAAGTGCTTGTGAGTCTTGACTAATATGAAAAACACGACGAAAACGGCGTATTTCGTCTCTGCTTACGTTACGTCGCCGATTCAGCCAGCCACTCTCTCGCTTTACGAGAAAATAATTGTGGTTGTGTGTGACTATGGCAGTAGCCGACTGGCAAATGGACAAGAAATGCAGCCACAGAGAGAAAAGAAAATGACTGACTGGCTGGCTGAGTAAGTACAAACTGAGGATAAGGAGAAGCGCATAGAATTTCTGCTGGTTTGCTCACTTCGAGGACGAGAGCAGTAGTAAAGTAAAGCTAGAGCAATCCTCTCCACCAAGTAGATCCGGACATTCAAGAGTATACAATGCACTCGGTTTTTTTCATGTATATCACCAATGTGTGGTGTTATCACGTCTACGATGTCGAGTCTATTCTGCTATTGCAGTAGTAGTTATGGCAGACAGTGCAAAACCTGTGTGCTTGCCTGTGCAAATGTGTGTGTGTGTGCCTT
Source organism: Willowsia nigromaculata (assembly GCA_034700605.1). Lineage (NCBI taxonomy): Eukaryota > Metazoa > Arthropoda > Collembola > Entomobryomorpha > Entomobryidae > Willowsia > Willowsia nigromaculata. The sequence goes on from JAQIXX010001352.1 coordinate 6,079, forward strand.
TCGATAAGCACAGGTTAGGCATAAAGGAGCCACATAGAGACAAGAATGCAGAACACAGACATGAGCAAAATGCATTGTTAGTACACTCGCGTGATGTAGCATTACACTACTGACAGACGAAGGGAGGCATACAGTCACCATCGACCTATAAAAAACCAGTACGGTTTTTACATCGTTGGTAGTTCAGTAGATGTTTTCTCTTCTTACGACTACTGCCTTGTTCACTTCGTAGGTGACGTGCTCTGGCTGTTTGCTATGCAATCTAATGCAATGCAATGAAAAATGCAGGCAGACTGGCAAAAAGTAAGTTTTGTTGCTTTTCTTTCTACTACTACACTGTCGAGTCACCGACGACAAGACGAGTATCTCTTGCTATCCATCTTACCTAGAGCTACGGCTAGAGAATATAGCAGCAGCAGCAGCAGTCCCATTCCATTTTCCCAATTGTGAAAGAGAAAAATAAAGAGAAAAAATTTGCAAAGAGAAAACTCATGATGCTAAGTCTGCTCTTTCTGCTTGCCTTCATATTATTATATGGTCTCTCTGTGTGCATTACACTATTATGAGAATGGATTGCAAAGAGGTTTTGCACTAACTTATCTTCTACACAAAGGCCCGTTCCCATCTCCCTCGTTCGTTTCTCGCATAAGCGTTCAGCTCTGAACCTTTTCGTCGTGTCTACTAGTACATGCTGATAGAAAATACTAGCGGAAGGAAAGAGAGAAAAAACGTAAAAAAGATGGATGGATGGATAACGCTGGTTTTGTGCTGTTGTGAATGTGGTAGAGCTACATCTACAACATATATATATATACCCATTCTTTTGCTTTTATTTTTTACTTTTGCTATGTGCACGATGATGATGATAATGATGACGATAGCAATAGAAACGAGCCAAGGAAGAAAGATAGACTCTGAGTGACTGAGTTGGCAACAAAGCCGTCTGGCTCGTTTTTGCAGTGTCTGCCTCTGGCATGTAAAATGTCCTTTGCTGGTGGTACGGCTGCTGCTGATATGATGATGATGATGGCTTGATGACGGTCCTTTTTGCTTGTGTGCTTCTCTCTGCTGATGTTACATATTATTATGCTTTACCCATTTTCCATCTACTTCGACTACGATTTCCCTTGCATGTACTCTATAGAAGTTTTATTGGGGAATCTTTTTTTAAAGAAAATTCAATGCGAGCAGATGAAAGCAGAGCACTCACATGCATTATTATTATTATTATAGACTTGAGTGCATCATCCCACTCGTTCACCCTTTCTCCGTTTTTTATCATTGGAACGAATGATTCGAATACAGCATATATACATGCACATTTTATGATACGTCTTTTATCCATATATCCGAGCTCTGTATTATACAGTGTCTAGTGAAGAAGACCTATTAAAGGAGAAAAGTTCCTTTCCCCTCTCTCACTTTTTCTATTTAAGCCCAAAAACTCAAAATGCAATATTATGGAATCCTGTTCTATATCTTTTCCTTTCTCTCAACAACGAAAAGCCAAAGAAAAAACAAGATTCACTGAAAGTTAGTCAGGAAAGTCTTTTTCGCACGCGCAGCCAAACCAAGCGGCAGTCTAGTTTTTATGTATATAATTTTTCTCTACGTGGAAGCCAATGTTCAGGGTGGCTAGAGCTGCGTTCATATTGATACTGATGATCATAACAGGAATGGTTTATCACGTATAAGTAATATGAATATATAACCAAAAATATCTTCAAAGAACGGATTTTCTCTTGAAAATTTCTATATTTTATATATATATGTAACACGCGAAGAATGCTGGTAATCCTTTATTATAGTATGAGTTTTCACAAATATGAACAGTACTTTGTGTCTAGGCAGTCGGCTGACTGGATTTTTATCAAATTTCCTCTTATAACTCACAGTTCCTCACTCAACCGTTTTTTTTGTTTTTCGTTCATAGGCAGCTAAACATAAAACATTAAGCTCGACTAGTTTGGTTTGAATAGTGGTGTTTCAGAGTGATGAAATACTGTATTATATATCCCCTTTGAAACAAAAGCACGTAGTCCTAACCTAATTTTTTCTCCAAAAACTTTTACTCCACTTTTTCCACTGCTGCTACTACTAAGCAGAATCAAAAAAAAAGATAGCAGAGTTTCCTATTCCTTCCAATCATTTTATTCAGCAATCCAGCAAACACAACCCATATAAGACCATTGTAAAAAAGGACAAAGATGAAATTAGTGTCTGTCACATCTTCCCTTTCTTTTGTTCTCTTTCTGATCTGCTGATGATGAGGAGGACGTGGATGTGATGATATTTTGATTACAGGGAGTGCTGCTGGTTCATGACGTTCCCTTCATTTTATTCAGAAGAGAAAATAGGTTCCACTTTAGAAAATGGCGGAAGGTATGCTTTTGACATATCTACCACATAAAATGGCAATAATAATTTCAAAAATGACAGTTGAAATTGAGCTTGAGTTGTTTGCGTGATTGCATGAATGTACAGTTTTCTTCAGCTTCCTTTTCAAACAATCTTCTCCAGACAAATTAAACAAACCAGTCTGACATCAAAGTTTACATAAGATGACTTGCAGTCATATGAATACACATACATAAATATTGTACGAAGCACGAAAGTGTATTGCAAAAATAAGTGCTGAAATCGAGCATATCTTCACCATGATTATATTTTTCTGCTTTTAGAACGAAAAATTTCTATAAAGACTGTCTCTCTTCCCTTTTACATTTCCACTCCAGAAGTGCACTTGGCTCGGGGCGAAAGAGATGTCCTTAGAATTGGAAAGATATTTTATTTTTCTCCATGATGGAAACCGGTAGTCAGTCAGACACAGACACGAACATGTTGGTGATGCTGGCAGAGGAGAGTTATGAATTTGGAATGAAGTTGAAGTGTGGGGATTTTCCAGTCTTTCAAGTATTCCATGAATTTTACCTGGTTTTATAAAACGAGGTCCACAAGCTCCTCTGATATGGATAAAATTTAGAGTTTCATAAAGAAATATTTTCTTATCTCTTCTGTGCTTGTAAACCTTCAAGGGCTTTTCAAACAGAATGGAAGGAAACTAAGGAAAAATATTAAATATTCTACGGCTTTTCCCTTTCTGCCTTTTTCATAAACTAGGATTATTTTTTTAACATAAGATTAGAAGACACAGCTTCAGGCACTGTCTCGTTTTGTGAAATGCACACCTGCTTTTCAAAAAGCTAGAGGAGTGATACCAGCGTTTACGAAACATTTATATTATAAAAAGTAATTTGTATGTTACACATCTAGTCTGCCTATGATGAATTACAATTAACCATTTTGTTTTTCAAGGGACAAAACAATGATGCAATACTTCCCAGCAAGAAGATAATGTGATTGTGATCATTATGAGTCTGATTTAATGGTATACAATAATATATACAATGGAAATAATTTGGTAAATACAATAGTTCACAACATAACAAGAAGTAATATTATGGACCGTTTTTATAAACCATTTTACTTTTTGTGTAGGTAAATTTTTTTCACCTCTCCACAATCCATAACTAATACTTCTTATCTCACATCACCGTACTGTCGTATCTTATAGAAAAGAGAAAGGCACTTTTTGTTACCATGCATTGTTTTCTGCTTACTTTCTCCTGTGTCCTTTTATATGGTATATCTAACGTTTTTAAAATATGCGTTTCCACATGATGTGTCGTTATGACTACCAAGTTGAACACTGATATTCTGTCTGGAAAACTAGCTATCTATGTTCTCATAAAAATTAAGTACAATTGAAAATATGCATTATGCCAAAATTGTATCAGTGAAAACCCACATTACATACAGCTTACTACTTGGAATTACACCGAAAGATGCCCAAAATGACTCGTTTTTCTGGTTTCCGGATTTCATGATCCATTCTCGTTAAAATCAGTTTTCAGAGCGTTTGCTGACGCACATTTTCACACTTTCTTTGCGATTTGAACAAGTAATCTAGACTTTTTCATGCATTAAAGCTTCAGCGTTCACAATATTATAAAAACAAGCTGAGGACTGAGGAGATTACTTACAAACAAACGATATCTTGTAGCTCGTGCAAATCTACCCATATGCAATCATCCTCTCATCACACATCACATTTCAATATGTTTCACTTGATATCATCACTGATACGCTACATGAACAACATTATGAGTCTTCTTCATCATGAGAATTACAAGAAATCCCACTCAGAAAATGGCAATAAAAAACAAAAACGCAAATATTTGTAAAATAAATACAAATCATAGTATGCTTCAGTTATGGAGTGTGTGCTGTATCGAAACTATAAGGATTATCATTAAAGATTAAGCAAAAAAATCCATCAGTAGTCATGCAGCAGTTTCGTATTTGCATGGGATGATAATCCACATTTTTATTTGAATAAACTGCAGCCGAAAGTCTGATTCTGTCCCACTGTATTTATCTAGACATACCTTTTTTCAATTTCCACTATCTCCTGTCATCTTCATTCACCGATGAAAAATCATTCTTAGCATAGATTTTCTCTTTGAACTTGCACGTCCAACAATGAATGGTTTTTTGTGTTCTTTTTCTACATTAGCAGTATATAGTATGACCAGACCACCAAGTTTTACACTGTTGCAATTTCAAATAGTGGTACTTTATTTAAATTTTAAATGCATATCATGTTGTCTTGATTAGGTTAGTTGTTCCTGTAAGGACTACCTCAATCCATTTCAAGTTAAGGTAAAATGATTGACACGCAACACGAAACACTCGATATGCATTGTGTGTCTTACATTTTTACGCCAATCTGTCATCTTCCCTACCTTTTTTGCAGTGACGTTGTTCCTTCTAGAAGCGCATACTTTATGAGTGTAACGTAAAAACTATCATGAAATCGTTTCGCCCAATAATATACATCGAGCTAGCAAGATCGTTTCCTCTCAATAAATGTATTTTCACCACCGTAAAATCAATCAAACTAGCGATATATAAGCATTTAGAAAATGAATGATGTAACAAATTGAGATCATGAAGAACATTAAACGGCACTTTAAGAGTAGAAATAGAAAAGTTTGAATTTGAATGCAGCTAAAGCAGTTGGATATTATGTGATTTAATTAAATTGGATTTGGAACAGTTTGCTTTTGAAACTAACAGCATATATGTCCATATCATTATTCCCTTTTGATCATGGATTTCTGCACGTCAATTGTAATACACGAATTTTCCATTCAATTATATGCATCGTGATAACAGGTGTTCCTTTATGTACTCCTTGCTTTTAATACAGTGCCAGATAGTTGTCTAGCATTATTTCTGTGCGGTGCCTAGTATGTTTTACATGATTGATTTTGGACACTCGCAATATCTAACCTAATTCATGCATACAGGTTCATAGAACAGGACATGATGTCATTCATAAAAGTAAGAAATAAAATAAATCCTTAATATTTTTACTTCTAATGCGATCCATTTGTTAAGGACATGTTAATACACTATTGGTACATCGAACAGTGCAGGTTTTTTCAACAAGGTTTGATGTCATGTAATCAGATACACATGAATAATGTGCACTACCATCAAACCAGTGCAAAACCACTAGAAAATTCAAGGTGAGGTGAGGTCGTCGTCTCAACTGATTGTGAGTGAGCAGACAAGTATAATCGGCAGACTGTGACTGTATTTTATTGCATCTTTACTAATCTGCTGTTGTTTTATACAGCAGTGCAAATTTATACTTTACTGCTTTAAATCAAACTTGGTTGTGTCTGACAGGCGAGCTGACGACAATATATAGAATGTAGATATCCTTACAACGATTGTATCATCCTTTTCAGCTATTATCATTTTGTATACTTCACTCGCTGCTGTCTCTTTCTCCAATTCCAACAACCAGTCAAGTCATCACCATCATTATCATAATCTAATGCATATTATTATTAGAAACGCCTATCTAACTAACTTGCTCAGGAAAAGGGCAATGCACATAATATCATCATCAAACAGAATGTTTGTTTGTGAATCCTTTTTGATGCACAGTGGGAGCAACCTTTTTAAATAAGTTATTTTGTTCGATTCTATTTGTTGAGGAAAAATGATGACATCATATCTTTTCTCGAGGAACACAATAATCATGTCCGAACACCTACGCCCATTTTTTCCCACCATATACATACATTCTTTCATTCATTGTGACATTTCATCTACGAAGGAGGAGAAATTAAAAGCAGTACAATGGTACAGATGAACACTTGTGAAATGGGATTTGCAGTGACAGAACAGAATATTCCTCATGGGTCAACTTTATTTAACTAGTTTGAATTTTGTCTGTCAGCATAGAAGAAAGCAAAAAATTCCCTTATCAAGAATTCGTATTATTCGTAAATCACGTAAAATCATTCTCTTCAAATAATGGTTATCACTTGTCACATTTATGTAAAAGGGATAAAGTTAACCCTGTGAATCAAAAACTTTGTTTGTCTTATAAAAACTTAGTATTCAAATCAATATACAGTTTTTTAATTAATCTAAACATCAAAGCTACACATCATGACATCAGGCTCAATCGCTTCAGAAAGTCTACTTGCAATTGATTTTTTTTGTAAGCGTTCCGTTGATGGCATTTTTACTTTCTTTTTGCTCAGCATGTGCACTACTGCCACTGACAAAAATAGCAGCAAACAAAAACAAAATTTAAAATATATGCCTAGCTGGAAATCGAACGAATTTACCAAAAGAAAGGAACCTATACTAGGCTTCCGTTCTGTCTAATGCAATGTCATTCAGTCGTTTATATTTCCTCAATTACAGACTATGCGTCCAATGACAAACGGTATAAATTGAAGTATTGAACTGAAGGTAAACTACTATCTAATGGAAAGTGGTTTTATAAATGACGAATGTGTAGAATTAAAAATGCATGCGCACAACGCATTAAACGTCTGCGTCTTATACTAAAATTTTATCGTAGGATTCTTTCGTTCCCTCCTTAATATCGATATAGTATATAGGTAGGCATGTATTTCAAAAAAATTGAGAAGCATAAAAATGATATGGGACAATAATATTTTTCTCCAAATTAGAGGTTAATGAAGATGCACTGATAACGATAACATATTTTGATCCATTGTCCTCATTGAGGTACATACGCGGAGTCTTAGTTCGTTCTTCCCATTTATGAATTTTTAAATCGTCATTCCCTATTGTCATTATCCAAGCGTCATTTCGTTTGTTGTTTGTCCTACCAGCTACCTTCAAAGCTGGTATAACCTGCGGAATCGACGGTCTATGCGAATGTACCTTTCCACGCAAGCAGCAGTACTTGTGTAAGCAAATAAAAGAATAATTTTGTGGTGGGCGCATAAACTACAATAATAATAATACTTTTCCAGACATACCATATTTTTTGATTGGACACTCCACGCTCTTCTATAAGGAAACAAAGTACGAATATATATGGCGCACAGGGGAGACGGCTGCGACCTTATAAAATCTGCCTCGGAAAATAACAGGGTATGTAATGAAAAGAAAACGAGAGAAAGCGTTTTCCTTTCTCTCGCTCGTTTCTACACTCCTTGCTTATGTTGTAGTCGTTTCAGTGGAAAAGGGAATGGCCTTTGCTCAAGGTTACCCGGTAGCAGACCTGTAGACGAAAAACAAAGCAAAATTGTTAGGGTTATATAGGCATTCTGTGAAGCACATATCCACTCACGTAGATGCACAACACGTCGGGGAGAAAGCACTTTCGTGGTATTCAGCCACTCTAGATGAGAAAATACAAAGAAGAGTAGAGAGCCGGTTTGGAAATGAATGCCGGTGATGTGGCGAAAGCTTACGAAAAACCAGAGGACGGAGGTAGTAAAAAAACTCGGGTGCGATAGAGCAACGCATAAGAAGTTAGTTCTGTCTGTCTGCAAGTTCCGCCACCAGCCACCAGCAGCGTAGGGGCTTCTAACCTAATATTAACTTATGAAAAAACCACCAAGCATTGCAGTCTAAAAAGCCATTCAACTTGGAAAGTATTATGCGTGTACTGCTGATGATTGGGACATTGATTTAAAAAATGAAAATTTATAAAAGTTTCAAGTGCAATGACATTTCGAAACGTGAGTTCAGACTTTTAATTTGGTTTAGAATTTAATGAATGATGTTAGTATATGATTTATTTTCCAAACTTCCCAAAGCTGGTTTCCCATAAATGCTAGAGAAAGGATGTAATTATACTTGAAGGAGGAGAAAGCTACAAACTCTTACAGAGGACGAAAAATTTCAATTCACTTTGTTATATAATAATAATCGTTGCTGATTGTTGGTAGAAACCCAAAAACAACAATAGCTAAAAGTCAAATGCTGGAAATGTCAAATGTATATGACAGCTTTTATTCTAAATATTTATTCTTTTTTTCCAAATTAAGTGAAGCCAATTATTATCATTTTAAAGCTACCAAAAATTTTGAACTGAGAGCAGTAATGGATTAGAGATGTAATAAATATTCACTCAATTTCAATAATTTCTCAAATCCATGTACATGCCCAATTTACACTTTGAAATATACTCCATTTTCATTTATCACTTCGAGCTGTTATGGCTTCCCCGTTTTCACTTGTATATTGAATGAATGATTCTACAAAGAATGTAGTATGAAGCATTTACAAAAGCAGGCAGAAATACAAAATTTGTAAATTACATTCTTTTATAACGCTTCTTCTTTTAGAGAAAATGAAATTGGTCAGTTAATGATAAAAAATTATGATTCTCTGTCATCTTTTGTGTTTTTGATGATAAAACAACTAGGTATATTAAAAAGTTCATTAAAATTGTATTACGTATTAGAAAATTTTAATGATTTGAATGCTGAGATCATCTATTTTAGGTATACATTGGAAGGACAGAGATCATGTTACATAGATTCATTCAGTTCCATTATTGGGAATATATTTTACAATTATTACCTAAAATCTGATGATTATTTATGAATGGAGTAGTATAGTTTAGATTGTGCGTTCTCTTTGAATGATTTATGCCGTTAAATGTGTTATGTCTTGAAGTATATACATTTCAAGCTGACATTAAAAGAGCATAAAAATTATCCATGCATTCATGTTTTTTATTGAAATTGAAGGATGAACCAAAGGCAACTTGTTATGATAGTATGCTTTCTTTTCAAGATGTACTCATTATTATTTCTTCATTTTGAAAAGTAGAAGATGCTAGATGAAAACTATCAAATTATCTCTTCGTCTACATATGAATTTTCCCCTTCTTCCCACTCGTTTAACCCTCACTACACAACACTTCACTACACAATCACAATAAAGAATGAAAACGAAAGCTGTGCAGTAAGGGAAGCGGAAAATGAAGCAGCCACTGACTCACTAAAAGTGAAATTAAATGTCACCCACGTAGCTTCACTTTTTCCAGACTACTATATTGAGTAATGCATTAGTATCTTTTACGCATATAACATTCATCCACGTTTATTTAGCTGACAATCAAAGACTGATCTGTGCTAGATGCACAAGAAACTGAAGAAACACAACATGCATCATACCGGCTTTATTTCTACCACACAGTTCTATTATTAAAGTAATTTTATACGTTCTTATTTCATATCCTACATCATTATTCTGCAGAGTTAGCCAATGAAGCGGGTGCTACACCTACCTGCTGGCTACAATATAATAATAAGAATTCGGAATCTTCCTGCAACTTTCTGTTCAATGCATAAACATTTAGGACTCAGTTTGGTAAGTTGTTTTTGTTTTAGATTTACAAAAGCTACTTGTATTTTGTTTTTCAAAATCCTACAGAATAGGAAATACTGTACTATACCGGTAATATGACATTGTGAGAGCAGCTTGTAAATAGAAGAATGCTTTCTCTCCTTAAGTTATAGTTTCCAGAACCAGACAGACAATCCAAATCCAGCCAGACGTTTTTCCGTGTAGGTTACCTATACGTACAAATATAAATATACTTGTGGGGCAACATTTTCACTCCTTTTGCTTCTAGCTGATAAACATAAGTAGCCCTTACAACTGAATTTATGAATATGCCGGCTATAATCATGAGTATTTGAGTATAAATAATCAGCGTACAATTTTTGAAGGAGTTTTGTTCGTCACAGCTCGTGAGAAGTCTGGAAAAATAATGTATCAGTGAAATTGCCTATCAATACGATACCTTTATGTGTCCGTGTATTGTACAGTAGTAGCATAATAGCAGTAGCATAAATGATTTGCTAAACAAGGAAAACGTGAAAAATATCTGCTGGCAGGGAATCTTATGCCAGTTTGTTATTGGATCTATCACAATATGCATCAGCTCAGACGATGAGTACGTTTTTCCATTTGTTCCAATGATTACCCTTTCACTATCACCCAAGAACAAATTGTGGTCTATATTTGAATTTAATTGTGCTGCAACACATCATCCGCCAATGATAATAATAATGAGGTAAGCACAGACAACAACGTAAATTGAAAGAAAATACACTTTACTACACCGCTGGTCATTGTGGGTGTGCATGAGAATTATGTAAAAAAGAAAGAACTGGGTAAATACCTACATACATTTTTCGTCTACCATAACCACAGCACCACTGCATCAGTACCACGATCACATCAGCTAGCATTACTTCGCATTACACTGACTCTGCCACTTCAAATCTACAATCGAGTTGGATGGTGCAAGTCTGCGAAGAGCGCACATAAAACCAGACAGACAGAAAGGCAGACAGACCAAGGTCATTAAAAAAGCAACAGTGCTAAAGCATATATGTATGCATATATTTTTTCCCTTAATAATATGCTGCTGTTATATGTTGAGTAGTTTGTACATTAAAAGAGTTACATGCAGTAAAATGTTTTTTCATTGTAGAATGGGCTTTTTTAAAACAACGGCACCGTCTAAAATGCCATGTACGCTAACTCGGTTTTTTCATTATCAGAGAGGACGAGAGGAGGAAGATGTCGTGGCATATGGTACTACTTTACTTGACTTCCTAATATAAAAATATCGGTAAGAGAACATGCATACCGCCATAAAAATGTTAATTAGGTTTGTACTACACAAGGAAAACAAATAACCCAAACCGATTCCTCCTTTCCTCTCAGCAGTCAAGGCAAGGACATCATGCTAACAAGATTAATGGCACAATCGAACCGCAAAGTGGCTTGAAAAAGCTGCTTCTATGTGCATTTAATGTGCGTAAATGTCCGTCAGATTTTGATGCATTGTGATTGTGACTTTTTCAAATTGTCTGTCTAGCCAAAAATTGTTATTGCAGCCTTTCTGTTTATTGTGTTGCTCTAAAAAGTTTAGGATTTCAATAAAATTAGATAAGATGCTACTGTGTCATTATATAATAAATAATAAGAACCTATTAAACGTGCTTGCCGTTCCCTGATGATTCAACCAAGGTCATATATTATGCTTCGATTATCCAGTTGTCTGCAATTCAAACGGATATTATAGCAGGAGCAACGCAAGAGACTCGTATAGCGTCGGTGGTGCTGGTAATTTCAGGATCATGAGAAAGTCACTTCTCACGTAAACTAAAGTTAGGTTAGGTTGGGAACGAGACAATAGTATTACGTCACCACGCCTTACTCACGCTCATGTGTATACTCTCATTCTGATATGTAGCAGTGTTAACCAAGTATCTAACTTCGCAGAAAAATAATCAATAGCAATGCTTTTTAACATTAACAATAGTAAAATAGTAAATAATGGATGAGCGCAGCGATAACGCTGGAACTACTTACCTCTGCAAACATAAAAGTATGTGCTTTCTGAAGTATACATACCTAATATGAAATTTCGACAATCAATACTCAAGCGAGCTCAGTAGAAATTGATTATGTGAGGCCTCATGAAATGACGGACAACTCGTCAGACTGTTTGCTTCTCATTTGAATTTGTACCCATGCTCTGAGACAACCGGAAAAATGTGGATTAGGTCAGGACAAGGAGAAATAAAAGTGAAAAGGCTATTGGCCAGAAATACTCAAAATAATGTAAAATATCGATCGATATGTAGCATTAAAAGTAAGCACAGTTGCAAACAGCCTTTACACTATAATATAATGAGTTTGGATTGAATAGATATTCACTTAGACTGTATGAAACAGAAATTGGTATTTGATTCATAAGAACTACATAGGCACAAGTAGCTTCAGCTTGTCTATATGTATGTTTACCTAATGCCCAAATACAATTATTAAGAAATGTGATAAACTCCTATATTGCAAAATGCAATTTGTTATCAAATAATGTACTTCTCCGATCGCATAATTATGGAGTAAATTGGAATTCCTCGTACGGTAAGATGAACTCTATTCAAGCATAATGCTGTAGAGACAAATGGATGATGTGATGCTAACAGTAGTACAAAGGCACTAATACCATATCAAACTAATCACATTACCTCCTTAATAATACGAATACCTTAATACCAAGTTCTTTCTTGTAACAATTCATTATTAGAAGAATAACAAGATTAACAAGACTTATTTCTTAGATTGTCAATTGTCAGCATCTTTGTGAATCAATGGAAAAAGAAGTGTGCAGAATGGCTGAACTAATACACACTATTAGTAAGTGTTGGATGAATGTAGGCACAAATATATTAACGTAAATGGTTCAAACGTAATCCAAATCCAAGAGGTTATGAATAAACAGGACATTTTATTGACTTGACATCGCTATTAGGATCCATTTCCACTTTTGATCATTTATTAAGAAAAATAACATGTAATATTAGTGAGGAATTCTACTGAAACCAATTTCATCTCATTTCCTTCCTTTCACTTCCCCTTTCCTCGAATGAATATACAATGCTGGTCGCTGAAGGGTAGACGCTTCAAAGAATAGATTTTTTCATTAAAACGAAGATCATTTTCCTTTGACTTCTTTATTCAAAGAAGCTACTTTAAGTAATGAGGGAACAACCACCGACTGTTAAAAAAGGAAAATATTAAAAACTTTCTTTATAGTTCTTCCTAACCCATAGACTCAAGCTGAGACTACTTTCATTTATCAAATGCAAATTCTGCGAAATATGCAGTATATACGCGCATTCACCTACACAATAATTTTGACTGTGTTTTTTCTTTCATTTCATCTCTTATTTCTTCCATACTACATATTAATCATGAATATTCATGAGCAGACAATAAAGTTCATATACATGTATATGCAGTAGAGTCAAACGCCCATTTGGGAGCCGCAAAAACCAAAGTTAGTAAACAGTCCCGTCTTTACTACTATATCTTTTTCATTTTCTTCCCTCAGTCTATTCCTCTTTCAACGAAAAAACCTCGCATCACACCAAAAAAGTTATTATTCTCCGGAAATAAGACGACGACTCCATTTTTCGTTCTCGTCTAATACTACGATTGCCATATTACTTTGTTTGAACTGAACTCATGCATTACGAAGTCTGAGTGCATGTGCATATACCTACAAAATCCTGTGCTAGAGCTCTCGCCTCTGTGTGACAATTCTCTCTAATTCCTCCTGCTATTACGACTACACGGTCTTTTTTAATGTCAATTGAACCAGTCAAGCCGTCCGTCTGTCTAGAGTTCTTGTTGTTGTTTGCTTATGTCTGCCTTCTGCCTAAAAAAGGACGGAATAAAGAAAAGGGAGAGAAAATGAGAGAGCAAACACAATGACAGGAAGCCATGGACGTTACTATAAAAGTACACACATTTGCATTTTGCATTAAAACATATTATCCAAGTACAATCCCAAAAGTGCTTTATACAGCAAGACTTGCTTGCAGTTTCTAAAAAATCCCTTATATGCATATACATGACCATTAACGTTATTATATTCGGATGATAATGATTTTTCTTGTATTATAATGCTAAAACCAAGGCGGGGCAGTCCAAAGTACATTTCAGTGTTTCCTTTCTTCTTTCATTATTAGGCTTAAAAGATGATGAGAAGTGAATTACATATTCATAAAAAAGAATTGCAAAGCAACTTGCATAATTCTCCTGTCTCTCAGACTCAGACTATTTAAGAAAAATATTATTCTCAAGTAGCGAATGTTTTAGCGTTGACTTAGTTTTGGTTTTGATTATGCATGCATGATGCATGCACATACAAAGATTGCCATTTTAAAAAGCAAACTTGAGCCCCTATTGCGATTACGAATGAAGAAAGCGTATTATCAGAGACGAACAAGTAGACCGGATATATGCGAAGAGTAAAAAACCGTTGGGTAAATAATGCAATTTACATTTTGAGTCATTCACTCAGCTCGCATATTGTAATCAGTGGAGTATCATCTTACAACAACTCAAATCGTAGAATCTAATTTGATGCAAAGTGTATTTATGGATAGGTAGTTGAGTAATAACATTTAATTGCCACGAACGGACATGCATAAATAAAACAGCATCGTGCACTTTACTAAATTACTTTGACAATAGTAAAATGACATGTAGAAGTCAGTTTGATGATAATGTTAATCATATAGACCCTTATTCTGTCTGTTTTTCTCTGTCTACAACCCAAAAATAAAAAAACGGCATAAGTGAAACAAATGCGCAATATAAATGCAAGCCCACGTCTCTCAAAATTTTCATTTCCTGCTTTTATATTCAATATTCAACGTGGACCAGCAGTGACAGTTCGTCTCTTATTTACTTCCTACTATTTAAAAATGTCGTAAAACAGAAAACGAGAATTCTTTCAGTTTACATTAAAATTAAACCTCGAACATGGTGAATAATTTTTAGACAACCAATGCGGGAATGTGTCAAGTACCTGATGACAGCAGTTTCCGAAAGTTTTTTTTTTGGTTTCGGTTTTCGTTAAAAAACAAAGAACTGACTAAAACTTCAAAAACGATTGACGGCAGGCAAAGTTCCTTGTAAAGTGACGCTTTAAAATCATAAGGTACAATTTTACGAGAAAAAAAATCTTAGACTTGCCCATCGCTGATATAGTCGAGGAGGAAAACGTTTACGAAATAGTCAGACTCGACTGTCCTCTGCCCTGCCTTACATTCAAGTAAAAGAATAGACTAGCATCCCATTTAAATGGTAGTGCATTTGCCAAGCACATGAGCTAATAATGCAATAAAAGTACAATAAAAAGAAAGCCAGACGGCTTCCAACAAAACTGCAGCTCAGATACGTAGCTTTGCTATGTAAGGAGATTTTGACCTGGCCTTGAGTCAAGTAAATACAAGTGGAACGAAGGGAAACAAATTTTTTCAAAAGAATAAAGCCCGATCATATACTTCAGTTGCTCCTCTCGTTGCTTATTGCTTAAGACTAGGTACTTTAGTTTTATAGGATGCAGCTATTTTCTCAACCCAATAGTATATAGGAAGGTACAATGTGCACACTTTTTACTTGTAAAGCGGATATTGTTGCAGAGAGTGAGAAAAAATCTGGACCAACAAAGCTACATACCTAATAGAGTTTGTGAAATGACTGCGCGTTTAACTTGATTTCTGTACTTCTCTCTTTATTGAATAAACATGAGTGGATGAGCATATTGTACATAAGTGGAAAGCAGATTGTTGTAATGACAGCTTCCGTTAGGTCCAAAGCCCATGAACACCAACGAACAGTAGTCACCAGAAGGGAGCAAGAGTAAAAGACCAAATCAAGTGACACTTGTTACACTTTATTAGATTTTCTGGGAATAAGTTGTCTCCAAGAATTGGGGAAGCGTCTACTTCTTATATGATTACGTGCTTATGTATGTATCCAAGTTCTGTCTTTTGAAACGTACATAATGGCTTAAAGTATACAATGCATATAAAGGAATATTTCCCTTTATTAGAACAAAAATTAAATGGTTTTTCAGAAGTGACGCCTACACAGCATAATATTCGTCTTCCGTAATAAGAATCATATTATGATAAGCCAGCGGCATTAAAATTCTGACGCAACAACATACACTTGTTCGTAACTTCTCATTCCATTTTGAAAGTTCGCTGTCTTCTCAATGCAAAATAATTAGTTCTCTTCTTGTGGTTATTTTTAATGGGTTTCTGGTAAACATGAATCTTTTCTCTTGCAATATAATGTTGATAATATGCATAACACCTTCATGTGAAGTAAAACAATGTAAAGGTTTCATAATCCTTTCATATACTATTAATTGGGCATAACATCAATCTTTGTTCTTGTAGTAAATAGAAAGATGAGCACTATAATAATCGACGTTTTGACAATAGGCTCAAGGACAGTGTACTGTTTCCTCTTTTAGACATGAAAATGAAAAGCCATTGCAGAATGAATATCAATAACCCATCTCCAGTATCCACTAAAGTTAAGTTACATAATGATATGTTTACCACTATATGCTAAATTATATGATCAGTTTTGCCGTTTTGAATATATAAACCTTGGGTATTTCTTCCTAAATATATTGCCATCATCAGTTATATGAATAAAAATAAACTAGATACTGTAACAGAGCAAATCTAACTGAGATGACAATTTGTGTCATGAATTTCTTAGATGTATTGTAAAATGTTTCTGACGTTTGGATTAGCTTGCATGATAACTAGATCTCGAACGCAATGTGAAGAATTTTCGAGGCATGTACATATTTTCAAATACAAAAGGCATTACATGTACATAGAAAACTCTTTCAAATGTGAAACAAGTTTGCCGAAAAGTACATAACATCAATACATATTTATTTACAGTCAATCTCTAGTGAAAAATGATTAAGAATAGCAGTGTCTGCAAGGAATTGAAAAGGAACGAGTACACCAAAACGAAGTAAGATTATTTACCTAAAGTAGTGGCTAGAAATGTCCCCAGGGAACTTTATTTTACTTGAGTCTTTACTTTTCATGAAGATGCATCTTCTGCGTCTCGTTTCTTCCCTGTGGCTCAAAGCTTAGGTTTCGTCACCAATCACCTCATGATTTGTTGCGACTGTGAAAACTAACTACCTATATCCATCCAGCCAACCACATCTCTAGTTTCATATTTATATAAATCGCCAGTTTAACTTTTATTCGTAGAAATTGTAAATCATGGTGGATTAGTATTCATGTACAGGATTTTTTAGCCTCAACAAGACAAGACCACGACCAGCTTCAACTGTTTTAGTGGTATCGTAGATAGTGGAGTAGACACATTTTGTGACTAATTATCCAAGTTTATTCATTCCTGTGTCTTGTTATACAATATGCACGGTTTGTATAGTAATTCAGTGACACGAACTGCAATCGGAAGAGAAAAATGTAGGTATGTCGGTATGTGGAATGGCTCACAAAACGTAAATTTACTGTTTATATGCATGCTTGAAGAGAGCTCGAAGATTTGTCTCCTTCTTGGGTGATCTATAGCAGCATGGAATATTACAACTTGTCTGGGTTTACTAGTGGGATTCCCCTAACAGACAAACATGTCTGTCTGACTTTCTCCGCAGCAGAAGCAAGTAAGTACTCGAAAGGGTAATGCCTTCTCACTCCCAAAAGCTTTAGGTTCCTGCTGTGGTTTGCTTCGATGCAACAGAAAACAACACAAAAGAGAAGTATAGGTGTGTATTATAATGACGGGAACAGTGCCTAATTTTGGGTGGGCTATGTGATGTAAGCAGTTTTAGATGTTTTCAAGCTTCCCATTTATAAAGTGGTAATCCGACTCTCGAAGGACGACAAACCAAAGAAAATAGACTCAAACCAGTTAGTTACCCACACTAGAACAAGCCAAGAAGCCAATGGTACTAATGTGAAATGTACGTTCAGTAGCATGTAAAATTAAATGTACTTAAATGGATGCTCATTGTTTTCTCAATTCACAGCAGAATTGGTCGTTAGCATCCCACAGCAAAAACAATTGCAAGCATCCTAAATTGGTGAAATTGCTTAGGAATGAGAAGAAACCAAATTTCCCAGTTGTCTTTCTCTTTCATCGCCACAACTCACAAAATTAAAGAGAAAGAATGGTGAGCACAGCGGTAAAACAAATTTTTAATATGTACCTAAACCAGCACACCGACACACGTAATTCCTGTCTGTTTCATGCATCATGCACGGAACTCGTACAAAAACGTCTGGAAAAGCAATCTCCGGAGACGGATTAAATTTCATGTAAAACCATAAAACTGCGTGGTTGTGAAGAATTTCTAATAAGTAGTACTGGTCACCATTATTAGGCTTAGTACAGGTGTTTGTGAATACAACTCAACAAGTTCTACTTTCTCTTCCTGCGTAATCTTCAAATAATTTTATTTTTGTTTGCTTCAATGTACTTACCATCTAGGCCGACCAACCAATTTGGAATTAAACACAAAAGCTATTTGATAAAGTTAGTTGGAAAACGCTGAAACTAAAATATTATAACTCTCTACAATTTTTGTTCCACCGTTTTTGAATTAATACGACGGGTTGACATGATGGTTATGAATGATCCTTATTTTATTTTCAAGCAATTGTTAATAAATATTCATGTAATGTGTAACGTTCATGCACATGAGCACTATATAGCAGCTAGAATTATAATAAAGGCACATTTTTACGCTCGAGTAATACCTGTTCTGTCGTCTCCGTCACAAAATATGGGCAGAAAATTACAGTTCGAAATCCGTAAAAGTGCAACGAGCTCATTACATGCAAGAAAACAATTGAATATGGCAAAAGCATTGAGGCATTTTAACTTTGATAGAAGCAAATTGCGGCTGGCTCCCTAATGAGACCATTACAAAACCTAGTATCAAAAACGAATCTAAATTGGATGTAGAATAGAATCGTTTTTCGAAATATCTAGGGAGGCAGCAAACAGACAAGTAAACCTAAAATCCTGTTCAAGCTGCTTCAAAATACCCATATGTCATTCTACCACTTGTATACTTTTGAAAAGGACCATTTCGATCTCGGACTGAGTCACCAATTACAAAACACACCTGAGGCACATGAACATTGACGTTCCTAGTGTACCAAGCCATTATGCTGTAACTACTCATGAACTAAATAACGGTTGACATCACAATTTTCCTTCCCATATTCCATTTAGCAAGCATTTGAAACAGAAACTCCACGAGTTATTCACGACTGCAGTGCAATAATGCGAATACACATTCAAAGTAAGTTTAATCGTAAGCGTATGCATTAAAAACTTAAAATCGTAGAGTAGACACTGTCTTTTGCTTACTTTTCCATTTTCGTTGAGACACCAGACAATTCATATAAAAGAAAACGTCATTATATGAATTGAAAATCTCCCACAATCTCTTAATACAAAAAAACATGGAATACAATACACATACCTACATATATGGAATTGTACTATATTATTATAGTCCCACGACATGACTCTATTGAAACATAAAACACAATAGAAATGCTCACTTGTCTTCAATTTTCTCGCCTTTCTCCTTTCGTACATGTTTTGGACACATTCACTTGTTTCCAAGCAGGTTGACTACTTAAGCGTGTTTTTTCAAGTACCACAATGTCGGATGTCGCCTGTCCGTCTGAAGTGGACGTGTAAACAGAAGCAAGCTGGAGATGGAGAAAAGAGGTTGTGTGATGTTGAGAATTGAGAAGCAAGCATTAACCAAACAACTACCAGTAACATTGTCGCCGTCGTCGCCATATGTAGTATACTCACGATTTGGCTGTTTATAGCAAGTGAAAGTAGAGAAAGTGTATAATATAGTCAAGTCAGCCAGCCTCATCGCTAAGGTTCAACATACTTGTTATACTTGAGCTGAGATGAACGTCGTAGATAGATGTATGTGTATATTATGAATCTACTTGTTACATTAGGTACGTGTGCTATGCGAGATTTTTTCTCGTTGGATTGAAGAAGGAAAAAAGAGAATTACCTCTCATCATAGGAAGAGAAGCAGAACAAGAGTAATTCCTTTTTCGAGAAAACGTTTTTCTCTTGTGTAAGACTGCAGACGGGGAGCTGGTGCTGTTGAATTCATCCAACCATTTCCCACAGACACAAAGGACTTGTTCTGGTAGCATAAAAAAGTAGATTCTAAGCTAATGATTTTTCCTGCTCTCTATTCTTCAACTTTCTCTTTCCGCTGCGGATTGGTTGGTTAGGAGAAAATTGACGGGAGAGGAGATAAGAGAATAAGTGGAGTCTTTTCAAGTACTCTTACGCTTAATTTCGGATCTATTGTCTTGAAAATGTGTAGCTACAGTAGTAAGTAGAATGAAACTACCTAACAAAGTTCCTTCGTAAAGAATCCTTACGTACGATTACATTTCTAAAAAGTGATTGTATATGTTGGTTTCATGCGATGATAAAAACAAAACTTCATGAAGAGAAAGTTTGATGAATGCCTAGACACAAAGTTGAAATGAAGGGAATTCTTGGACAATGTGGCCAAATCACAAGTTGTCTTACTGTTGTGGTAATAAAGATTTTTTCTCGACTCGGCCATGAAACACCTACGTTAAAATGAATGTTATGTTTATCAAATATTTTATATATTTTGTTTATTTCTACGTTTAGCTTTGGAATCCTAAACTTTATGAGTAAATCACCCATTCACACTATTTTTGTCTTTTTTCAATCCTTCATGGTTTACCATAATAAGATATTATATGATTTACCCAACTTGCGGATTCTTCAGTTCTACCGTTTGAAACTTCATTTTCGATTTCCTAGCATAAAAGCATCCGGTGAAAAAAGAAAATAATAGAATATATGATTCTCGGTGCATATATGAATATACCTATAGACACCACACAGTTTTGTAACTTTTCGGCATCTGTTTGGCAACACATATGTATGTGCAATCATTCAATTCATTCTGATGCAATGTTGATCGATTGCAAAGCGACTATAGACTCCAATTTGAAAACATTCGATCAAATTGTTCTATAGTATAGATAAAGAGCAAATAGAGGTGACCTTTGCATTTATTACCAAAAAGAAGAAAATTTTTTATTTCTACTGTGGTAAAATGCTCCCACATTCACAGTAATCACAATTTAAATGAAATTACTTCAAATGTTTATGCCTGTTATTTTCCATTTCTTCGACTCGACATATATCGTCGTAAACAAGTAAAAAATGAATACCTACCCGTTCAAGCCATTGATGGAGGGAGTGTTATAGAGCCATGCATTGTTGAATAATTAAATTAAAAGTATGCGACCCCGTCAATATTTTTTCACAGTAGACAATACTCTAGTTCAACTTACGTGAACCTATCAAAGTCATTGCAATGATATCACATAATATTTGTAAGAAACTGTAAATTCACACCAGCAGCACTTATTTTTAACTTCGTTTTAAAACTCTGAAAAGCAAACGTTTTTGTAACGCTGTATAAAATAAATACATACATCGATTTTGTGTCCACCTCTGCGCTTGCAGGTGTCCTAGTCTTAAATGTTTTATACGGACATACGATATTGTGTGGTACGCTCCTGTCACTTTTTTCACAAACTTGCCAATCGAGCCATCCTCTATAATTTTGTTTGGTGTTGTATTTGATATGGGAAACGTGCTGAGTGAGCGACTATCATGCAATTGGAAATAATGGAGTATCAGTAAGTAAACACATAGGAATGCAATTTCAATTCCAGCATACTCTTCAGTAATAATGGATGCATGTTGACTGTAAAACTGAAACCACGACCAGGGTAATAGTTTTTACCGTCTGGTATTCTTTCAGTCAGTCTAACAACTCTACCTAAATGTCTCGATTGAAACAAAAAAAAATTGCTACCTAATCGCGCTACCTATATGTCTACGTCTAGCCTGGCTGGATTCGTTTGCGTGCAAGCATTATTTTGTTGTTCGTATTTTTTGAAAGGCAGCGTTGTCGACTCGACGTACCTGAGTCGAGTGGAATATAAAATATTATTCGTGACAACGACCTTCCCTGCGTCGCCTATTCATAAAACATATTATTTTGAACAGCAGCACATAGTCAACAAATGAAAGCTCTCGAACTGCCATAATTGTGGAAAATAAGAGTTAAAATATGAAAGCTAATAATGTTTTTCTGCCTGTAGGAGAATTTCTGAATAAGGAATTAGTATTAAATTTTGGGCAGTGTTGCAGTCAAAAGTCTGAGTTTAATTAACTTAGCTTGCACCTGAAAAATAATTTGATTTTAAGCTCAAGTCTGCCTTTGACGCAACTAATTTGTAGCCCACATTTTGCATATTAAGATTAAAATATAAAAGACTAACCCAATCCAATCTTTTAATAAACGGTTGTATTCAGCTTTTCTTTGTATATTGTTTTACAAATATATCTTATTGTCTTTTCCTAATAGTTTTGAACTTGGTATAATGTCCGCAGTTTAAAATTAGACTACAAGTCAATGCCCTACATAATATTTGCAAAAATTATTTTTTGCTGCAAAATTGCAGCTTATTCTAACAAAGGGTCAAGCATGCCCCATGCAGCCTGTAAGACACACCAAGGACCAGGCTATTGGTCCTGGTATTTATTTTCGATCAATAGCTTGTGTCGCATTTTTTTGTTTTTTAATAATTACTGTTCCAAACAATTTGCATAACTATAACCTATACTACCTACCTACATTCAACAGACTGCAATGTCGCACGTCGCACATGAACACTATAAACAATAAGCGTCTCTCAAGGCATTTGAACATTTTAAATTTTTCATGTAAGCTTATAGTGAACTTCATAATAGCAAGTATTCTTCTGTGTTATCTGTTTTTTTTTGTGTTTTTCCGTCGAGCCAAGAAATGAGACGGTAGCATTTGGTATATATTAAAACTTCTGATTGTATTGATACAACCAGTCAAACTGATAAGAAGTAGACAGACATTTGGTAAATATCGCTTTTGTGAAAATTACTTGTTTTAATGTACAAGCCCTGATGATGATAAGCACTTCGATGGGCTGAACGTTGCTAGTTCATATTTATTCCAAAAGGTAAATGACTTGAAAGGTTCTCGGTAGACCTACTGCGTACTGTTTGTCTCCACTGGCAGTCACATTTGTAGTTTTAATCAAAAATTCAATTCAGCAATCACTATCTTGTCCTCCATCAACTTAATAACATTCTAATTCCAACATATCATCAATTGCACTCATAGCAGCTAGTAGCATGTGTATCTATAAAATACTTCCATCTTTCTTGCAGTGAGAATACTAAAATTGGTTCCAAATCTATTTGACATGTGCTTTTCTACCATTTGAAAAAACGTAACATTGTATTGTAACAAATTATTTTTGTAAGTCCAAAAGAACAGTATGCTTGCTTTTGTTCTCTAAAATGCCAAGATCATACAATGCATATAGCAACTTTGTTTGTTTGTTTTAGCATTTAAGAAACTTAGCAATTATCTTAGCAGTCATCAAAATGGCTGATTGCATTTTGTGATGCTTTAAAAAATTTACCTGGCTATTGTGGCGTTTTGGTGCGACTGGTTGTTTGGAATTTGGAATGCAGCACCGTCTGCAATTCTGCACCTGCATACTATACTTTACTGATAATCGCCTGTTTTGATGGAAGCAATGCATTTAATGAGTATGCATTAAAAAACATACCATAATGGTAATGATAATAATATACTCAAATGTTGTTACTGTATTCTACTTGCATACATGCAAACAGTACAAAATGTGGTTCGCTGTACTCAATATCAAAACGGGCAAATAACCACACATTCAAAATCACATATCGTCAAATGCAGCAGAACATCTGCATAACACTGATAGATGATCGCTTATAACAGCAAAAGTTTTTCTGTCTCACAAAACTAATATTGATGAATGTGAAATACGCAATTATTCCGTTTTTCTCTCAAAAGTATGAAATATAACATACTGTCCGTCGGTCTAGCTTTAATTGATTGAGTATATTTTACAATTTGAATTTAGTAATAATTCGGCAGTGAATATCTATACCTTAGATCAATGGAAATTCTTCATGTAAATTTTCAGTTAGCACCCTATGGTCAGCGTTGATGTGATATGGTTGATTGATTATATAGGGAAAGCTAAATTTTTCACAATAACAGCCAATAACTTTGACGTTTACTTGCAGAAATTAACTTGAGTGTTTGTTTTGGACGATGATGACAGTGGATACGTACATTTTCATGTCATTAGATTTACACAACAATAGATTCTATGCCTTCTAGTATGCTTTAGTTTTCATTAAAGTTTCATTGTCAGTTGCGATACAAAAGTCAACATGTCATCAAACGGTATGGTTTGACGGGGTGCCTTCATGAATGCATGCTATTATGACATACATGTACAGAGAGTATTCCATACACACTTGTTCCTCCTTCCTGAAGGGACCTTAAGGTCGCTGACTTTTCTCTTGAAAATTAATAATATACACATGTATATATTTATATATAATTGCATAGATTATATATAAATATATACATGTATGTGATAATTATCCCCATGAATGTATCAGGATGCTTCTGAGTTGTTTTTCAATAATAAAATTTTAGACGATCGCCTTATTTAATATTCGTAATACAATACGGTAATGATGCGAAGGTAACATTACACAATGCCAGTGATGTTTACGTACATCATTTGTCCCTCCTTTCTTTCATCCTTTTGGATGTTTTTACTATCGACTGTCCTGTTTTATCTTCAAGATAACATCAACAGAGCAGACAGAGAGGGAGCAAATGTCTCTAAAATTCGTATTTTGTTTGATGTTTTGCTCAATGCACTGCAGCACTATAGCATTTTAGTTAGCCCATGCTGGGATTATCTTAACTACGGAATCTTCAAATACAAACATTTACAAATAGCGATGAAATTAATAAAGTGAATATGAACAAAAGGAAAATATGTTGCGATGTATTAAACAGCGAAATAAAATTCATTTTGAACTTTTTGCTTCGTGTTGTAAAGTGGCATTTTCGCTCATTTAAAGCAAAAGTTTTCATTGGACAAACAATTACTACATCGGGTAAACATATTATGTGTATTTGATTTCGATTTCGTGTTCATTCTTTCCAATATTGATATTTATATAAAGTTCGTCCATTGGCATTTGCTCATCACTGCGTCATTCGCAGACGTACTATAATACATTTGCAACATGCAACACGAAAGCATTATACAAATAGAACGCAAAAATGCATAGTGGATTGTTAAGCAAGGGACTGTACCAAATAATGCATATTTTTTACATTGGGTCAAAGTCAGTCACACGACGACAGCCAACGAAAATATTAAATTTCACACCAAGAAATTTACATTATTTATTGCTCATTGTTAATTTCATACAGACGAGAACGAGACTACAATGATACCTACTACTACTGTCGTATAATATAACGAGGAACATTATTATGATGACTGACCTTAGCTTAGGTATTTCTCGTCTCCTAAACGCGACCAGACGACGCGACACATGAATATTTATGTTTTGTTATTGTTTACCATGTAATAAAAATTGTTTAGTTACGTGTGTATTTCACGTATCTTCGTGATATAAAGCATGCATTTTATTCAGACTTGCAAAAACTATAGACAAGTTATAGAAAATCGAAAAATAAAAGTTATGCATGGAGAGAATAGCCAGTGTTGATGCATAATATATTTAATGCACAGTATTCAACTTTTCGTTGGCTGGTGTTCGTATATTAAAATAAATAAAAATTATAATAATAGCACCTTGTCAATTTTAATAATAAGAGGAGTCAACATTTTCTCAAGATATAGGTACACACGTTTAGGGAAACATTTTGTTTATTAAATAGAAACAAAAAGGACAAAATAAATATTTCAATGTTTACCTATACACTGTTTTCGATAATTCGTGCATCCTTAATTCCTTCATGGAAGGAAGTTATGCTATGCTCACAAATTTTACCTGTCAACTTGTCAAATTTTGCCTGGAGGTAGAAAGCAATTCTTTTCCTACTAGTGGCTCAGACCCTATTATTATTAGGCAATCTAAATGAAAAGTTAACCACCTCAAAATGCATACATGCATTAAATTTGTACGTGTATTAAATCCAATGAAACAAATGTTAAAATATAAACTGCAATAAGCTAATGCTCTTTGTAATGGTTCAATTTGACATTGTTTTCGTTAAAAAATGTACTTGTAAGTGAAAAATTACGATAGTTTCATGAATGCTTACTATTACTTTTACGCGACATGCCTATTTATTTGTGTACTGAATACTGAATCATTTCATTTTCAATAAGGCATGTAATAACAGAGATAACTACACATTATCCCTGAATATGATAGGATGCAAGCCTTTTTTTTAAATTTGCAAAACATTTAATCTTTATTTTTTAACAGGCATGGACGCAAGACGCAATAAAATTTCATCAATATTTTTACCTGGACAAGTGTACATTATGCTTTGAGTTGGTGTCGGTATAGCAAAGCATAATCGTATGTATAGTGCCAAGAAGTAACTACCTAAATTTCAATTAAAGTTATGCGTGGTGGGATTGTAAACAGCTTGCCTATAGTCTAAATAATATAATATCGTAAAATAAATTCAGTACTAACCTTTTAACATTGAAATGTTGTCAGAGTATATCCAGTTGTGTTTACCAAACTGCCGGAAATCCACTTTGCAATTCAATAATAATTTAAATTCAAACTTGTAAGTCTTGACTTTTCTTATCTAACTTTTACTTGTCGAACACTTTGGCAGTTGCATAAAATCAAACAACATCATTTGAGTTTTCCGTTCACACGTTTCCATCTGAGCAGTTAAGTTCGCATAAATGGCAGAGAGAACACATCAGTATGCATTCATAAATTTGTGAAGGCTATTATTGGTGAAGTAGTATTTTTCATGGAAGAATCCAAATACTTAATTAGGGGTCCTTATTTCACAGTGTTCCAAATAATTGAATTGCTTCAAGAGCTTTTTTAAGTAAACCCAAGCACAAATTTTATAAAGTCTTATTTATACTTGGAATTAAAACCAAATTTTAACAATCCAAACCTTTTCAATAATTCTTTCTCTTGAAACTGGCGTTAAGAAACTTTCTGAAACAGTCTACTGAATGTCAACAAGTTGTTATCTAACTTTCTCTGCAACTCTCGTACTTATTGCCTTAAAAATTATTTTCATGTTTATCTTAAAACTTACAAGAAAGCACCAAATGAACAGACAATTCCAAAATCAAGAACTCACTTCCTGCTTCACACATGATATTTCTTTTAAAAATATTTACAATCAAAAGCACTCAGTGGTAGATTATTATGTACAAACTACACTGACTTTTATTACAGTAATTTTAAAGCTAACGTACTCTTCGGTAGTATCAAAGATTTTTGGTAGGCATAAATTATTTGATTCACTCTACTGCAGACTTTGTCTCTATCACAAACAAAATTGCCACACACTGTCATTTAAAAAACCTTTAAGAAACAATTCATGTAAAATACGTACTTAATCCAACTGCGGTCTAGTAATGTTTAATCTCCAACGTGTGAAAGTTATTAAGTACTGCGCGTTTATCATTTTTAATTTTACACGCTCACTTCTAATCCGTAGAGATGTGAAGAAATTATTAAATTGTAGATTTATTTAACGCTGTGTTGCTTCCGTTTCATTAGAAGAAAGATAATCAATGATGTGGTGGTATGTAAACTGACTTGTTTAATTTTCCAGAGAAATAAATGACAGACACGCTTTCATCTTACGCCTTCCGGTTCTCATTTACCTGAAAAAATAGAGATCATTATTACTACAAAATTTATGCATATTGGAGATTATTTACAAATATGTTTAATTACTCATAAGCTAAAGAGCTCGATGTTTGTTTGGTTTGCAATTTGCAATATAAAACATTGAATGTTCAACGTTTCAAGATGTTTATATTTTCTACAACAGTATTATATTATGCAAGACGTTCCCAACCATAAAATACTTTCACAGAACCAAAGTTTAAAATTTTAATTGTCGGTTGCACTCAAGTGTGGAATTTAAAAGGGGTAGTGTGTTTACGTTGGGCCTGGAATGTAGACAAAATAAGGAAATGCGTTTTTCCTGTTTTTTAACAAATTGTGTACAGCAGCCTTCACATTTGATACTTTTCCTGCAATTATCCATGCCATTAGGAAAAATACCTACACAAACGTTACTATCATATGTGAAGAGCGTAATTGAGCCATTATTTTGCTTCCGAAAACCGGTGAATATAATGTTTCAGTATTAATAGTTCTTCAGAACTGAATATGGTAGAGATAGTTGGTGCGTGTGGGTGTACTAGTAGTGATACACAAAACCCAACTAGTTTTACTTTACAGTTTTCAACACAAAGTTAGCACACTCATTACTTAATAATAAAGTACCTTTTTAGCAGAACCTGATGGAATCTTTTCTAGTCTTAAAGAATGCCTCCAAGTCTTATCTTACAATCTAAACAGTCTAACAACGGTTCTATTGCTGTCAAGCTTGTATTTAAAAAAAGTATACTTAACTATAATTGTGGAAAGACAGACGATGGAATTAACCTAACTGATTCAAAAGCCTACATTATTGAATTTTTTTTGCCAATTTCCACCATTTTCTGTAACTTTGTAATCAATTTTGAAACACATCGTCTGTTCTTCTACATGGAAGCAAGTTTCAAAGGGGAAAGAATGATACCTAAGAAAAAATTCCGAGGCAGACACCATGTAGGTATGTACTTACTACTACTCCGTTTGTGCACATTGTGTACCTAACACATGACGGTATACATTGATATTGATGGTATGGCAAATCCCTTTCTCGGGAGAGAAAACAGCATAGTCTAGCACGAAGAACTACTAGTAGTGTAAGTTCTCTCTTTCTCGCCGTCTGAGAGTATGGATTTCCGGAAAAGGTGCACACACCTTAGAATATATGTATTGAATAAAAACCATACTTTCTAGACCTAAGCCTTAATGTTTAATACGTTCACCATATAGCACCCGACATGCTACCGCCGCCGCCACTATTCCACAGACACACACACTGCATTGTACACAGCCTCATAAAATTCACAAGGAACAAGAC
>JAQIXX010001353.1:0-34988 GCA_034700605.1 Willowsia nigromaculata
GCTACCATTTGTGCCGCAGATACCAAGCCTTCTGACCACTGGCCATCATCAGAGTCTGTTGCCGGTTTCTTGCTCACACGACCTGTGTCGACTAATTCCCTTTGAGCGGCTGATGCCGCTTTCACAAGTGCGGATGTTGCTGCTGCAATTGATTTGGCAGCCTCTAAGATCATCTCGTCAAAGTTAAGATTTTCATCTGCTTCCTGTAATTACATTCATATTCAATCATTAATGGGTGCAAATACTCAGTTTGAATAAATATTCAAGTAAAGCATTATTATTCAGCGCTTTCCCAACGCCCGCAACGTCTTGGTCCCAGGTAAATTGATGAATCCTCACTTGGCAGTGGGAATATGTTCGACTTCCGGTTGAGTAAAATCATACAACCAAGAATATCAAACATATCTCACAGACAAGCAAGCTGTAGTTTAGGAATCTCGTATATTCGTCACTGCCGTGATAAGGATATGCAATGCAAACGTCGTAAATTGTGATGAAGTACCTTAATAGAACGTCGAGGTCTCAACTTTTCCAACTTCTTTGCAGCCGCATCAATCGAGTTGGCTGCACCAAGTAACTCATTCTCAGCAATAACTGTGGGATCGTCTGGATCTTCAAATTCATGGCCTGTTGAAATTCAGGTAAAAGAAATATCTTTATAGCTCCACGTAAATACACTAGCTCTGTAGGCGAAAGAAAGCAAAAGATATAGTAATGAACAATGAACCATAAGACATGACATGACAGACTGCTAGTACAGACTTTTTACCCTTTATACCCTCTTCTAGAAAAGATAGTTGGAACAACAGAAAAGAAAACTTTAGAAACTGCAATCAAGCATTACAAAAGGTGCAATGTAAATGTGAGCATGCAAATCACATTTACTATAAAAAATTACTTTCACAATAAAAAACAATAGCATGAACAATTATATAAAACATATTTACAATTTGACATGAGATGAGATAAAATGCACGTCTAAAATAGGAACTTGTTAGGATTACTTCATACATGTAAAAAAACTGTTTTTGTTAGTCGACTAAGTAGTTTTAAATGAAATGCTATTTTCTCTACTAATGAAATACAATGTGAGTGTATCGTTAATTAAAATATCATCAATATTTGATTCACAAGGACAGATTACATTCCAGTAAACCATATTTTAGTCTACTGCTACAAAGATGGTAGATACACAAAAAAACGACAAAGGAAATTATAGGTAATCAATACTATAAATAAGTAGTTATCAAATAAAACTGTGTATATTAAGATATTAGGGAGATTGGTTTACGCAATAAAGTATTAAAAATCAATCATCATTGCATATTAGAGAAACGAACCTTCTTGGGTCGTGTGAGCGTGAGATCGGATTGCGTGACCAAGCAATGGGTTTGCTGATAACTGGTTGTGAACAACTTTTTATGTTTTCCAAGTCAAAACAAACAAGAAAATAATTAGTCATGTTGTTGATGGTGGTGATTGGTAGTAGTATAACATCTAACATCTAATTATTGTAAGAAATACTTTCATTATCATAACTTGAATATTTTCAGTGTTAACGGGGGTAATCATCTAATCAATCAGTCTCAAATGAAAATCATGTTATTTGCACCTAATATTACTCGTAATACACTTGTTATGGGGTAAATTTACATTTTGACATTTCATAAGTCAAAGTGTAGACAAACAGTGCGATAAACATAAATGCAAGCTGCTATAAACAATGCCGACTTACATTTCAACACCTATTAAAGCTAGGTAGTGATATAACATTCGGCAACTTTGTTGCAGGAAAATACGATGAACGTTTATAGTAAAACAGGTCTGCTGATTTGCAATGAAAGCAGTATCTTGCAAAATTATTATCAATTAGAATTCTTTTGATATTTACATTAAAATTCTTCACTACATGGGACATCGTTTTTTGTAGGTAGCGCATGTGTGTTTTAAGCAAAGTGCCTACCTTTCATTAGTTGTCCAACTGCGACCAACTCCGTTACCGACTGAGCTATATCTCTGGAACATTGCGTCAACTGGGGTTTTACATCAGAACCTGGGTGCAACACTGCGTGTAGTACATACTGGAGTAGTTCCCGGTAATGAAGCGCAACTTGGCGACCTGCTGCTAATGTCCTGTCTCTCATTTCTCCCTCTACAGAATACGCTGCTGGTTTACATGCCGTCAGTAAATCTGATATCGCTTTTCTTCCCATATTTGCTGCTACAATTACGTCGTCTTGTCTGCAACTAGTTCCGGCAGCGACCGCCTTTGCTGTCGCCGTCGTCACTGGCTTTGTCATTCGTACAAGTTCCTCAGGTGTAACATGTCTGCCTTTAGGTATGTCAGGTGAATCAAAGGCCTACAAAAAAATCATAATTGAACGGATTTACAGCAGGTGTCCAGTTTGCAAAATATTATGTACAGAATAAACTGAATTTAAATATATTTACCCTAATCTCTTGAGCAATGGCTTCAATCGTGGCTTCAAGCGCTCTTGTTCCTCGCGTGTGCTCATCCTCGACAGATTTTACTGTTTTTAGTAGAGACGTTACATTTGTCACCATTATCTGAAATACGTACAAAACAATCAATCAAAGTCTGTTTCCTGCATTTGCAGTATGTCTGCACTCACGCCATCCAACATAAATAAAAAACTTCATTAACACCAAAAACAAAAAGTATCTTTAAGGAATAATGGGAAAACTACTGCTACATCAAAAGATTCCACTATCGCGGTTATCTAATACTACCATACGATCGCGACACAATACAATATGCTGTGAAGTCGCACTACATGCTACACATTAAACTACTTCCTCATGCGCAGGGGTAAATGGAAAGGTTACTTGTCAAATTACCGATTATTTTGTTAGTATTTTTTGATTGATATTTTGAATCAATTACATTCTTTGGAAGAAAGCAAACGGAAGTAACAAATAAAGCCTTTCTATTTTAACATGTCCTTCATTCCAGCAAATTATTCATAGCATTGAATCGTGATATGCCACGGACTCCACAACATCAACACTCATTATGTAGTAAATGCGATTTTATTCACCTACTACGTGTACGACAAAAAAGAAGAAGAAACTCTGTACATGGCATTACTTAAATACTGTTGCAGTAGTATTACTTTTCAGTATTATTATTCAGTATTATGAGAGTTCTATGAAAAATAATGCATGACACATATTAGCATTATTAATCACGCACGACGAAATATTATACATCTAACATTATCATACTTGACTCCATATAATATATTGATAACAGTATAAATTCAACCTGTTCTTCTTTGTAAAAAAAATATTCTGTCCACTGCAACCGAACAAACAAATATATAGTATAGTGAAAGTGACTACTATTCTTACCTGCCGTCTTCAGTAATGGGGCCCAACGGCAAATTTTTTAAGTATGTATTTTCGCTATATAATAATGATTATAATGACCCCAAGAAGAAAAAAAGCTATGTAGAAACTATATTTTGTGCGTTTGCATAATTTTTTTTCTATTTACTATGATTCCTTTGTGTTTGGCGATTAACATCAATGAAAATTACAGTATTTTTGTAATATTCGAGTGTTCAAACTTTGTTTCATCAAATAAATTACATACTACAATGAAAAACAACAAAAGCCTGATATGTGAAAACTGTTTGACAGAAATATGTCAAATGATATGTTTGTAGAGAAAGCACTATAGAAAGAACAGATATATGTACATGCTTAATGCATGTTCAACTATAAACTAACGTGTTTTATGTAAAAGTAACATGTAAGCACTTTTAATAACTCAATTATGTGTAATAATAATGGCTTCAAATGCATCAGTTGCCAGAGTCCGTAGCATCAAGAGCACAGAGCTGCTGAATTAGCTCGTCCTCATCTTGAGAAGTAACCCATTCATCGTCCTCCGTATTCAAAGAGGCTTCAAGGACCTCATTAATGAACTCTAAACGGATGGCGGAGGAGGAAGCAGGTCGTGACTGTTTGCCTTCCTTCTGCTTTGCAAATACATATACCAAGGTGCGAAAACCAAAATTCAATAATCACATTCATTTATGATCTTTGGGGACATAATAATGTTTAGATATTCGACTTTTGAAAATATATGCAGTGTGGCTGAAGTATGACCTGATTACCTGGATGCGCGCTTGAGTAAGTAATCTGGTTCATGCTTCAACAACAATCGTGCACTTAAAATTTTAGTTTTTCTGTCAAAGAAAGGTGAACAATAATAGTTTGTTTCTTCGTCATATTAAGAATTTTTCAGCTAATGGGTAAACAGTTAATGGTTTCGGTTCCTCTTGGGTTTCGTTATCAAAGATGTTAAGTGGGGAAGAGTTATTCTCAAATTAGAGAATACTACTAAGTACTAGTTTGGGTGTTTTTGGAAAAAAAATACTAATTTGCATGGGAAGTATATCTTTTAAAACTGAACCGTCCTGTACCACTTGTCCAGGATGTACGGTGAAGTATATAAAACCGCTATATGTAATATCTCCTATGAAAATGCTTTGTCCGTAAAAAGAATATTCAGATGCAAAAAGTGTAAAATATTAGCAACTATATGTGACAAACTAAAACGTTAAAAGGGAGGATAGGCGCAGGATGGCATGTTAGAAAAGTCTGCAATTACCTTTGCCGATTCTTTCAATGTTAACATTGAGGTGTCATTAGGTCCTTTGCCAGCAGCGGATTTTGTAGCATGAATCAAGTCATACAATGCACCAGCCACATCTCTTACAGCATTAATCAACATCACCTGTGATTCTGGATTGTTGGAACCCAAGCTAGCGGCCCCAAATTTGACTGCTTCTGCCAGTTGAACAATAGTCGCAACAGCATTCTGAGCAGCAGACGCCAATTGTTCTTGAGTTGATGCGGCACCTACAACAAACAGAAAACATACATCCAATAGTTTAGCTAATAATAGTGAGATCCACTCTGAAATATTTAAAAGTTGTGATGTAGAGTTTTACGAACCAGCCACAAGTGTCTTTGTATCTTCGACCAAAGCCTTTGCAGTTTTAAGAATATTTTCTCGATGATCCGCAAACGTTTCATCTCCTTCCGCGTGAAGAGTACCAGCAGTGGCAAACATGATTGTTGTATCGAGATCCCCAATGATTCCAGAAACCGTGGAGGCAGCATTGATGCAAGCTTGCGTTCCTCTTGAACCCGCCTGAAGTGCAGCCAAGATATCAGAAACCTTTTCTGAAACTAAGCGATTAGCGTCAGACAGGTCACGAAGGGCAAATGAATCGCCCTTGGCAAATTGAACGTTCCCACCACACCGTACCAGGTCAATACAAGCACGACCCAATTCTTGAACTCCGCATCTTAGTCTGACGCCAACATCTGGCGAAGCTGTAGTTGCTATTGCTCCTCGTGCATCATTAGCTAGTTGACTGTAATGATGGGAAACGTCTGAAGAAAGTTGAGAAAGTTGAGAAACGTCCAATGTTGACTTTACAACCATTTCTTGGGAAAGTCTTGCAATTTCCTTTGCTGCTGCTACCATTCTGGACTGGTAATCCACATAACTTTCAGTAGCTCCAGGTGTAGTGGCATTTAACTGGTCTAGCTTCACCATTGACGCTGCAATAGACTCTGAAATAGATGCTACGAGACTACCCGCGCCAGAAGATATTCGTTCAAGAGAAGATTTCAAGTCGTCCAGTCCTTCTTGAAAGCACTGTGTACTTAGGTCAAGTTCAGGATGAAGAGAAAAGGCCTTTGGATTTCCGCCGCATTCCTTTGCTGCACAAATGAATTGAACGCAGCTCTCCAAAACGGTACGACTTCTTTCAAGCAAATTGACTTGCTCCTTTGTCTCAACAATGTTTGAAGAAGCTCCAATTATGTTGGACACCAAACTCTCGACAATGGAAACCATAGATGTCACTTGATGACCAAGATTTTCAGCTTCGGCTTTTCCAGCTTGTCGGAGTGGCTCCAAATGTTCCTCAGCGTTTCTTAAAGCGTTTTCAGCGTTTTGAACGAAGCCTTGCAGAGTGTTGTCTTTCCTCTGCGGTAAATTCTGAGCCACAGCAGCAAGGGATGCTTGGTTCAGTTCTCGAAGAGCCTCGTTTAGTTTATGAACAGCGCTTTCACATTCTTTCTGACCAGGTGCTTTTTCTCTGCAATAACAGTGTAACATGAGCATCACTAATATTCTTTCCTTTCATATAACAGTAGCCTTTTCTAAAAGATCACTTACCTAAGAGCAGTCACCAAACGTTTTATAGAGTCAGAGACATGTTTACTATGTTGTGCTAACTGCTGCCATGTTGGGGGATCTTTTGGATTGACAGCCAGTGATTTTGCGGCTTGCAGCATATTACAGGAGCCTTCAATAACGTTTCTTCCAGACGAGACAATCGGCTCCTGAGTGACTCTGCCTTTCACACTTATTTTGGCAGGAACGGAAGCAAACTCTGGTTGCGAAGCATACTGGACAAGTGAATTCACAGCTCTGACAAGCGTATCGGTTGCCCGTTTACAAGCTTCCTTCTTTTCCGTTGAATGATCGGTATCTGTGGCTTTAAATGTGAATTTTATTACTTTTTTATATGAAAAATATTTATAAAGCTTGATATGGATCAGCAGTTGATATACCTTTAATTTCTTTAACGAGGGAAGCAGTGGCGTTTGCTACATCTTTGGCCATTTGCACAAACTGCCGCCTTGCAGTAGGATCATTTGTCTTTTCAGACGCCACACGACATACAGTACACAAGGTTGAGGTGTGTTTGGCAATTGTTGTTGCAGATTGTAGTACTTGCGGGTGGGATACTTTCGGATTTGACAATGTTTGACACGCCTGCTTAATACTTTGGGTAGACTGGTTTATCGTATGCATATCAACTAATCCTGGACGCCCTGCAACGGAAGTAGGATCAGCGGCTGCAAGTAAATACGCTGCTTGTGCAGAGCTTTCAACCAATCCACAAATGGCATCCGCAGCAGTACCAACCGACCCACCAAATTGGTCCAACCGACCCTCTTTTGCATAGTTTGCTATTCCCGTCATGCTATCACCTACACAAACCCATACCAAAAGCTCACCATCACCACGTGAAGTTAACAACAGTAATGTAGACGACACAGTTAAAAATTGAGCAAACGAGTATTTTGTAACGTTACCAAATAATGTTTCAAAAATTAAACTAGAAAGTACAGGCATTATAAATGTTAACGTGACAAAACAACGTTACAAACTAATTACTTTCAAATTATCAAATACACTGAACAGTTATTCGCTCAACATTTAATTTTTAAAATACATACGTACATACTTAAGTGAGTAGAGATTTGTTAACGAAGGCTGCAATGAAGTATTCTTGTATCTTACCCAGCAACTTGGACTTGTCCACTACTATTTGCTGACAATCAAAGTAAGACGAGTTGTTTATGGGTTCACATGGATTATCCAACAGCGGTTTTAGAGCCTGAATTCTGCGTACTGCATTGTCACATTCCTTTTGTCCTGGAGCCGCCGATGAGCAGGCATCAATGAGCTGATTTAGAGTTTCACTAACGGCTCTAGCCGCTGCGTTTAATTGGTTCCGCATACTGGGAGCATCAGGATTGGCAGAGACGGCTTTGGCTTGCACCAGTAGATTTGACGTGACAATGGATACATTTTTCAATGTAATGATAATCTCTTCCCGAACTTCCATTTCTTCATGAAGACTAGCTAACTGTGAGCCGACATTAATGAGGTCTGTTGTCTTGTTTCCGAAATATTTAGACTCATTTCCAAGCTTGGCGGGGTTTGAAGCACAGGCTACAATTTCTTTTGAAGAGTCGTTGACTTCGTTGGCAAGCGTTTGTAGTTCCCCCTGAAGTTGTCTATAAGTTTATATAAGGTCAATGTTAATGAAAACTAATGCTTCGTTTATTTAAAAATTTAAAGACGTTATCATTATTACCCATAATTTCTTGAGCCAGGTATGCCTCTTAGCATTTCGCTGCCATCCTCCAAAATCAATGACGCATTGCTAATTGAAGTAATTGCATCATCAACTTCTTTTTGTCCCGGTATAGACGCTGTAACTTTGTCCAAGGCGTCATGAACACCTTTGGATAAAGGATTAAGGGTAACTTCTTTTTCCATCGGATTTTCATTTGAGGTGATCAACCCGCCACTCTCCCTCAGTAGTGTCCAGCTTCTTTCGAGCACTTCCTCAGTAGCCAGCAGCACACGAGGATCATTTGTGCTTGCGGCTACACCTCTTGCTGCGGATACTAGATCGGTTAAACCTGAAGACATTCCTTGGGCAGATGAAGTAGCGGCAGGAACGTCGGACAGGGCTACGGCATTAGTTAACTGATCTGTGCATGTAGAAACTCTTCGAACACTAGATGTCAGTCTGCAATTTAAATAAAACAGGGTCACGTTCAATTACATGCGATTAAAACCTTCAACGTTGATAGTTCAATAAAAGGGACCTTTGAATTGAATTTTGAACTGAGTCTCCAGGCAATGGGCGGAGTTCATTTCTAGCGGCTGCTTTTCTGCAAGCTATAACTTCCTCCTTTACTTCACGTACACGGTCAGCAGCCCCTTCTATTTGCTTTCTTGGTTGACTTGACATATCGGTAATTCCAGAATCAGATTTGATCCTGTCGAGCGAAGTCCTCAATTCCACCAATTCCACTGCAAGTTTCTGTGAGCATTGTGCCAAGTGTCGAGCAGAAGAAGACTCTTGTATAAAGTTGACTGCATTTTTCGTTGTCGAAACGAGAGAATTACTTGGTCGGATGAATTTCTCTGTTGCTTCAATAAGCGTTCCTTGTGCGGACTCGTCTCCACTTTGCAATGATGACTTGACAGCGCTGACTAACTGAGGAATCGTATCAGCAACAGATCGGCAGTCTGAGGACATTGCTTCTCTTGTTGTAGCATTGTTGCAATGAGGGGAGGCTGCTTGTGCTGCAGCGATTGTTTGAGCTGCAGCCGACGCTGCGTTCTTGGATGCTGTTTCCAACCGGCGCAAGTTTTTTCTTTGAACGGCCCCTCCAGCGGCAACATTAGTGGCTTCCCGAAGGTCTTGCGCAGCTTGTTTGAGAAGTTCTTGACTGTCAGGGAGATTGGGATTTGATGCGCATGCTTTCGCAGCTTCTACAAGACGTGAGGTCGCCTCAGCTAGCACTTTTGCGGCGGCAATCAGTTTTCTTTGCAGGTCCGAATCTGGTGTTCTTTCAGCCTCGCCTTTGATAGCTTGTATTAACTGTGCTGTTGCTTGTGCCAGTATTCGGGCTTGCCGAACCATTTCCCCAGAATCATGAGACGTAATGATCTTGTCTGTAGCGACAAGGATTGTGTCCACTGCTTCTTCTTGACGATCAACGTGTACAGAAGCTCTAGATTGTGGCCTTATTTGGTCCATCAAACGATTAAGAGAGTCAGAAACATCTCTAGCAGCGTTTTGAAGATCATTTTTCAACGATTTGTCCTCTGTTGATCTATTCACAGATGTCACAACGGCTTCAACCGCATGTGCTACTTTTCTACAAGCTCCACTAAGCTCGTTTCGACATTTTTCGTTACCAATCTACAAATAATGATTTTGATCATACCAATTAAAATCTTGGAGGGATTTGAAAAAAATTCAATGAGATGGAAATTGAGTTTGTTTGAGTAGACTAGCATACCGTGGGAGCTACAACTTTGGCACATGCTACCAATTCAGACGCCGAAAGAGCTGTTTGTGCAGCCGCGGAAATGATTTCTTCTCTTTCTTGTGGATTATCAATTGTAGCAGCACACTTTCGAGCTTGAACAACTAGAGCCGCAGCAGCATTTGCAACTGCCTTTGCTAACTGCAGTAAAATATCTTGAGTTTCATCCCCTTCACCTATTGAGTTGAGTAGCACTCTCGATGCATCACCGACACGTCCAGCGGCACTCAAGAGATTTTGGCGGGGCTAAGTTATAGAAAATAATGCCTTCTATTCCTTTCGATTTCAAACATTTCATAGGCAAGGTATGACTTTAGCAATTTAGATATTCAATATACCTCTTTAGTATCTGGCTCTGCTGCTGTCAAAAGGTCGGAGAAAGCAGTGCAAAGCTTTCGAGTCGCATCTATCAAAGTTTCTCCACTATCGTCCATTAGGGCAGCAATCATTCGAACGTCTTTGGCAACTTCTGGCAATCCAGAAGAAATTGCTGTTACTGCTTCACCAACAGCACCCGAATCTACTTCATCAGTGGACGTTAGAGTTACTACATGCGCAGTTGCAGCACTCATTGCTGCGATTTGAGTGTGAACATTCTGCCTCTTAGTGTCTAGTGTCGTCTCCTTCCATTTTCTTGATTGCTACATACAAAGTGTTGGTTCCAAAAGTGTCAATCAAGAGCTTTCTTTTTTTGTAGCAACGACATGAACCACAATTCTCTTGAAAAAATACGTACGTATGGCAGATGTTGATGTTCCTAACTAACATTTTTACTTTAGAAATACAAGACTACTGCTACTTTTAAAAAACAAAGTGAAGCAAGAAAATGAAAATATACATGAAATTCATAGGGAATAATAATCGAAGAGATCACAAAGTTTTTTACAGACAAACAAATACATACACTCACACGTACACATTGATTATACTGAAAAAAATGATAAGAAAAAGGCATGCGGAAAATAAACACACAAGCAACGCAAAACGCAAAATGTAAGTTGACTTTCTTTATTTGCAATTTGTTAACAAAACAGAGCTGCATATTGCATAGACAGAACATTGGAAGAAAATAAAAAAATTATAAAAAATGCGTTATCGAGATTCCATGAGTATGGATTTGGAGTTATCACAGTTAGTTACGTTGAAAAGTTAGCCTTTGTTATTTTGTACATATTAGGTTTTTAATTACCCTCGAACAAACCACCAACTCACCTATTTAGTAATATCTTTATGTTAATTTACTGTAAGTTTTATGTTAAATTCCTTTATATATTGTGCTGCAAATTCGTTACTGGTTAGAAAAAAATGTGATGTATTTGATGTTTGGATGATAAAGGAAAACTGTTTTTGTTAAGATCTTTTGTGATCCATAATAAAGTACTGCAAATCGATTGGTTTAAGGACAATGGATGGGCTAATTTCCACCAACATATTTATAGGTATGTAGACCGTTACAAGGGAATACTGAATTAGTACTACCATGTAAGATGTTACTACATGACGTATCGCACGAATTTGTAATTGGAGTGTGTATGTACCTGTGCTCATACAGTTAGTGTGATTTTTTCAAGAGAAATGTGTAATTACACGGTAACGGTACTTGTAGCTACCACTCACCGGATCATTTCCAATCGGTGGAAGATCGAAGCGCTGATTCAAGATATCCCTGGATTTATTGACAGCTTCCTGGCCAGTCATCAGAGCCTTCTTATGAGCTGTCATGATTTCCGTCATTTGAAGCTGTTGAACCTGGAAAATGATAATGAAATTACAAAAGTTAATAATTGACACACATTTACACAGTCCATGATTTTCCTTTTTACCTGCTTTCTTATTTCACTAAATTTTGCCAAAAACATTTGACTCATTATGAAAATATAGTCAAATGTATCGAGCTCTAGTTAGTTAATTCCCTTCCTACAGATTTCAGACTTGCCCATGTGTTGTGTCTTTCATATTTGAAACAATAATGAAAAAAACTGCTTGTGACAGAACAAAAATTGGTTTGCAATTCTATTTTGCCCGAATTTATAATGTTGGTAAAAAAACTATTTCTTTCATGGCACAAACAGCCATATGCACAACCAAACAACGAAATGCACATGTCATGACATATTTTTCTAACTCCGCATTTTGATAATCAATATAGAACGGAAAAGTTGCTTTTGAGCTGTTACTCTGCTGTGACTGCTGTGAGACTTTACATACAAACAGTTTATGCAGCGCAGTCTTTCCAACTTTCACTCACGCA
This sequence comes from Willowsia nigromaculata, assembly GCA_034700605.1. Lineage (NCBI taxonomy): Eukaryota > Metazoa > Arthropoda > Collembola > Entomobryomorpha > Entomobryidae > Willowsia > Willowsia nigromaculata. The sequence continues at coordinate 11,942 of JAQIXX010001353.1, forward strand.
ATGCAATGTTTGGAATTCGGGTGAAAAAAATGAATGCAATTAATATACAGTTCTGTTGCTTTCATGACATGCAAATGGTTTATAAGATCGGTTTTGTTCTTCTAAAACTAAATCAGAAAACGTTGATGTAGCAAACAAAATGTATTTCACGTAGCAAAACGACTAAAACATACTAATTTTCTTACCCTCAATTTCTCAATACACCTGCTGCGGTCATTCTACATATTATGCACCGTATACGCAACAACATGCACTAAGCATACAAAAGTAACAAAAGGAGATTTAATCTCTTACCGAGGGTTGTGGAGTGTGCGCTACATCAAGATTACCAGTGACTGTGCTATAGTGAGGAGTTTGCAAGTGTCCGGTATGAATCGTGTGAATGCCTAAAAATTAAAAGTTGCACTAAGTAATTAAAAAAAGTAACGATGAATTTTCTAAACATTATAAAAAAGGGAAGCAATATACCTTCTGGGCCAGCCTGAATTACGGCTGGCTTTGCTACTGAAGCAGTTTCAAGTGGCCTGGGAACTGCTGGTGGCTGACGTTGCACAATGGTGGCCCTAATTGGACTTACATTATCCTCGAATAAGGCAGACCCTTCATCTCCTTCAATTCCAAGATGGTCCTTTGATTGTTTCTGGGGAATTTAGAAAACGTTTTTGGAGAAACTTCTTGTATATATTTATATTACGCTTTGACTATATAAGTACTCAAAAATTATGCGAGGAAAAATTACCTTTTTCAAAATAATGTCAATGTACCCCGCGATCAATTGAGCAATTTGCTCTCCTTCTGTGGTTTGAACACTGTAATACTGATCGGAGTAGTCCCCAAAATCTAAAGTGAACGTATTGGGGGATGCGGCCCAGCGTCGTACGGTGGTCAATGGCCAAGTTTTCAAAATTTCTTTAGTTCGTTCGTCAAGACGTAATACTGAGTCCTTTGTGACACCCAGGAGCCGAGGAACAAGCTTATTTTTTCCTTGCATTTTTTCTTTCACCAAGAAGAATGTGACACCATACGTGTCCAACGATCTGGCGGTCTTTGTGTAAACTGCTTTAGCGTCCAATTCCGAAAACCCCATGTGCTTCCTATGCTCGAGAAAAACCTTTTTCTCGATTCCCTTCACCTTTACGTAAGAGGTCGGCAAAAATTCTTTGAGCCTACAAACAACCATAAAAATTAATTTAAGTTAGTTTTAATAATAATAACTTCATTTTGGACTCTAAATACGTACTAAGAAATGGATAACTTACTCTAAGAAACCTGGCCTATGCTTCTGGGGATTATGATCTCCAAATTGGATTTGGCACTGTATTCCTGCGAATTCACAAGCTTTATCCTGTGTCACCGGGTGAGTTCCATCGAGAATTGCGTCACGAGCTTGAACGTAAAGCAAGTTTAGTTGCACCGGGTCATGAGAGTCGATGTTTTGATCAGAGAAAAAGTACTTTCTTCGTAACAGCAAGGCTTCGTTTTCTTCAATACCCTGTTCCCGCAACGTTTTTGCATGGTCAACCCAGTTTACTGAAAATTAAAACACAGTATTGTTATCAATCTGTATTTACAAAAAACAGATCAACTGAAAACAAAAAAAAATATTTTCATGTATTCACCTTCATCGTCTGTCTTCAATTTCTTTCTCAACTGCTCCATTTTTGCATCTCGTTCCTTCTCTTCCCTTTTCCGTCTAAGCGTTAAAGTACCATAATTCTCTGATCTGTTGAGTGTATCATTTTCCTCTGGAAGCTCCCTCACCAAACTATATTCGTCATGGTTGGTGATACCCATCTTGGTACAGATAACCACCATCAAATTTGCAACATTCTGGCTGTCATCCACAAGAAGTGTTTTATTTGTTCCATCCAAAGTTCGTACTTTAAGTGTACGCATTTTCCTACGGTATTCAATGGTATCGCCATTTCGGAGTAAATAATAATCAAGCGTTTTTGCGGGCTCAAGCCAAGCTCCCGACCCGTAGGCTTCGCCGGGGAGAAAGAGTCCATAATCTTTGGCTATACACATTCAAAAACAATATATAGTACTTAAATTGTCTATTAACTGTAGGTAATTGATTTGATATTCAAATTCTATGATTTTATTGTCTTACGTTGTGCCAAGTCTGGAAGCTCCGCGCATTTGTCGCGAATGATTTTGCAAGCATCGAAGATATTTGTGGAGGGATCAAAATTTAACGTCTGAAATTATGTAAATATGAAATTGATAAGAATTAAAATGAAGTGTTAAATTATGTTTAGTTAAATTAGTGAAATGTTTGAAAAAATCAAAATTTCAGGTCAAGAGATGTTGTTGAGGTCAATTTTCAAGTAAGATTTAGAAAGTGTAAAGCACTTACCTTTGTAACGCTTTTTTCCACAATGTTGATCCTCAGGGACAAGGCCATGATGAACGACTTATTGTTGAAGACGGTTTTTACTGACTAAGGCTCAATAGTTTTTTTTTATAATTAGATCACTTGAAATACAAAATCATCCAAATTCCCTTAAAAAATCACTATCTCTTCTATTCTCTTTCTCGTAAAAGTTATGCTGATTGTGCGTAGGACTAACAACTTTTCTTCACGCACACACAATTTTTCCTATCAACTAGTTTAACAATGTACATTGAAAACGTGATGTTTACTGTTTTACTAACTACTCTACTTACTATTTTCCTAGCATCTTTAGAACAGACTTGGCAAACAACCCGGAGAAGGCAAAAAGTAAACAAAAAAGTGTTTTTAAGATTGCTTTTTTCAGAGCACCTCGCCCAGATGCGACCACAGCTCTCTGAGGAGATGATACACCTCTGTGTAGTAAAAAATCTCTTGTAAAAAGCTATGTAGGCATATAGGCGTTCAGCTGTATTGTATGCCCACCCGTGTGTCTTCTTTACAAAAAATATCCCCTTCTTCTATCTCATTATCATCATTCCCGTCGTCATCATCATCATGAATGAGACCGTGTGCGTGTGTATACCGATGATCGCGTTGGTTTGTCTCCTCTCTCGACTTGCTCTTATTCCTGTCTTTCTGTCTCTTTGTGTGAGCAGTTCACTTCTTCACCTCCAAGTTTGTTCCTCCTTCTTTTGCTGCAGTGGAGTAGTGGAGGAGTTGGTGTGCAGCCTTTCCGCTTGATTCACAGGATCTGCAAGTGATGAGATGATACGGACGTGTTGTGTCGCTCGTATGATAATGATGATGAGGTTGGCGTTCTTGGGTGTCCGATTCTGCTTGGTGCTGGTGTTGTGTGGAGGTGATTCTTCAAAAGGAAACGCTTGGCCTGTTTCGCTCTTAGAGTGACACGGTTTCAGTTTTCAAAATCTGAAAGGAGAAAGAACAAGAAAATATATATAAAACGCTGGAATTTTTTTTTTTTTAATTTTCATGCTTGGAAATTCATGTTTTTCAGGCATCACTTATGTATGCACCATTTTTGTATTTTGTATAAGTAATTAACAAGTAATACGCTATGCATGAATGTTGCCATTTTCTTGACTTTCGTGGTAACACTAAATCCACATCCGTTAAACCACTATGACTAAACCAAGTTAATGCGAATTTTCATAAAATTTCAGCTTAAAGTTTATGCTGAAAAATGTTTAACTAGCCATTCATGGAGTTATCTAAGAATTATCAATGGATAATAGGGAATTGCTTTCATAACCCATTATATACTTGTGATATCAACACTTTTTACCATCTTACGTGACAAGTGCTTGAGCACTGCAGTACAGTGGCAATGACATCATCGGAAATGTTAATACGACCAAGTAAATTATGAAAAGTCATAAAATTGAGTAAATTAAGATAAAAAAATTTACGGGGTCATGTATCTTTTATGTGGCATGTGGTAGCACTACATACAACAGTAAGTGAGCTTCTTCAAGACTTTATGTCTTTCCTTTTATGTAAGCATTCAGAAAGAACTGGTTTAAAAAATGTGTCCGAAAATATATTTTTATGGAGCAATCATGAACCTTTATGATTTCAGTTCTTTTAGAATTGCAAAAACAACATAATCCAGTGGAATACGAGGTGGGTCCTTATCGTGGACTCATTCAAATGTACAAAATAGCATCAGCAAAAACTTTGCAGTGCTTTGGAGTATGATGAATGTATATTTTTATGCGACTAAACTAAGCTGTTACACAATGAAATTCTCTCTAGTCTGCTTTAAGTATGTTAGTACCATATTATCCAATTTATTTTTAACGTGCAATACCATCCAGCAACGTACAATAAATTGTATTGAATGAAATGTCTCTGAAGTCTTATCGCGCATTATTATTATTTATTTTATTTATGAGCAGTGGCGAGTGTCGACGCTTTTTCTATCAGTATTTTCGTTTTGAAATTCCACTGCTTGGTGATACATATAGGTATGCATACACACGATGTGTATAAAACGTCTTAAAGCTCTGACTCTCATGTCGAATAGACAGACATTTTTTGATCGGAGAACCGACAAAGCTTCGTCGTCCATGCATGAACTTTAATTTTTATGGCTTCACACTTTCGAGTAATTGATTATGAATGAGTTGAGTTGGAAGTGAAATGCGTGCGTGCTACCACGGCCAATGAAAAATGAATGCAATATCGATTCTATAATGTCTGCATTCAATTCATTTAAAGTACCTATATTTGTAATTATCATTTAATGTCAATTTCATAGGCTTCGCTTTATACCGTTTGTGAATGAGGCTCGAACCTTGTGTTTTGAAGACCAGATTTTGAGCAATTAAAACAAAACGTCCTTTGTCTAGTACCGTGGTTATGTATAATTGCTTTGAAAATGAGTGGAGGGGGATGTACACTATTAAGCATTAGGGTAAAAGTTACAGATCATTAATTTTCACAAATTTATTAAAAATCATAATCGTAAGCTAGTTTTTATCTGGGCAGCGGGACATGTGTGACGATATGAGATGGAGATTGTACAAAGCTTTATGAAATAAGTATCATAGAGCTATGTAATTATATTTAGCTTACTTACTAGTATAGTATTATAGTGTATTATTGTCTCGGTCGAATGAAACGGAAAGTGGAAATGATGATAGCGATAAAACTTAAACATTAGTAATGTAATCGCAATCAACCTAAACCGCTAGACTGGTTAATGTGGAAGAATGTGTATAATGAAGTTTCATAATCCTAAACCGCCTCTAATATGATTACGTTGAGTAAAATGGATGCAAAAGAGAATGAATGAATGAGCGCAATCTTAAAATCAAAACTCAACCCTGCCCACCCCATCCTTTCAACGACAAAACGGCACTTAAAATTACTAAAAGAATATATTAAACGTATCTCCAAAATATGCTTTGAAATTACACTTACATTTTAACAAGTAATATGTCTTCAGAATGCTCTGGTGACTGAGCAGCAACAGAGGTCAGGCGTAGGTAGGTAGAGCAAAGCAAATTGAAGTTTGCAAGGAATGTGCAATGAAGTAGATGATGACTAATGAGACAACAATCACTCAACAATAATATCTAGGTAATATACTGTATTACTGAGATCGTGTGATGCATACAAATAATCTTTAATACTTATCGTACTTTACTTTTCAAAAACTATCCCTTTTCCTTAAAAGTACAATTTTCTTATCACCTATGCCCAAATCAGTCGCGTCTGCGGGACTAAAAAAGTTTCAGCGTTAACCTGTCCAAGTGTAACCTCTGCTTCTAACAACTTGCAATAATAATATAGACACAAATACAAAAACACTCTATATCAAGATGATGTCCTACTAATAACAGTATGGGGCAACTTTATACAAGAACTTTTCACGTATGTAAGCACTATAAAATAATAATATACTTTAAAAGTATACCTTTTTCAACGGGAGGACTTTTCAAAGAGTCACGAAAAATGCAAATTAAGGCTATGAACAATTTTTACTATAAGATATATAATTTTTTTGTACAGCACAACTTGACACTTGAGAAATATTCATATACTCCTACCCATTAATTCATGAAAAACTTAAAGAAGTTTCCCCCTGCTTTTTTTACTACTGCTAGCTAACTGGATTCACTCGTGTGGGAGGTGGATCGTTCACTCCTAAACTGTACGGAAACTGAACTTGCATTTTGAAAATGCGTTGACGCCCTCGATAAAATAATGACAGTTTAGAAATTTCAATCTTTTTATTAATAATAAACCTGCTGCTGTAAGAACTCGTACTTGAGGGATGTAGTAACTTACAAGTCCCAACAAAGGGGCTACTAGAGAACTTCATCCCTGACTGGAATGCACTAATCTCAGATTGCCCTCCTCCCAAGGTCGGTTCTAGTTGAAACTTGCTCGATTTCTCCCTGAAAAAGTTTGCAAGTTTACAGTGTCGTAGTGCCCCTGAACCTGGTGCACTAGTTCTTCTACCGTTACACAAACTAATCTTTCTAATAATCCCTGTTTTAAAAGTCACCATAATATCAAGAGGGAAACTCTATATGATACACCCAATTTCCCTAGTTTAATGAATATTTTCAAGAAAATACAAACTTTAATTTGTTATTAGTACAACCAACTTTTACCCAGTTGAGGAAAATATCTATTTATTTTCACTTTTGGCCCTCTGCGTTTATTACTTTATCTAATGCCCCTGGCTTTCCTCAGTATGTATTACATTAATTTCCCTGTCCAATTCTATTATTACCAGTTTGTTAGTTTTTATTCATGTCTCCAAATATCTAAATAATATTGACCTGACGAGCAATTTTCCTATTAAGCTACATTAATGGAGACAGAATGTCTTAGAAGCGTAAAAGACAATCGCAGAGAAACGAAAGGTTTTGAAGGTCTTATTTGTTGTTATTAAGAAAGAAACGTATAATGAACAAAATGAGCGACGGCGAGGGATCAAGAGGTATTACTCTCCAAGAGTGAAATGAAAGAGGGTAACTTATGACTCGTCTGCTTTTACTAGTATCAACGACCAGAAAGAGAAAGGGACAATGAACGGTTCTCTCTTCTACACAAATTAATGTTTAGTGAGTAAGCCAGTTGCAGAGATGAAATGAAGGGGGAAAGAGAGAGAGAAAGAAGCTAAGAGAGGAATGAAAGATGCTGCTCTGCCTGAGTGCAAGCAACTTGCTTGAATGAGTGAACCAAGTTGAAGGACAGTGAGGCAAGGCGACGTCCGCGGTGGTGGTGTTTGTTGTTGACGGGGAAGGAAAGGAGTAGCTGAGCGTATTAAGGGGAAAAGAGCAATAGAAAAGGACGCTAAAGACTAACCCAGCCTGAGAATGCAGACATAGTGGGTCCTACAACTGGAAAAGCCAAGCCACCGTTCAATCTCAGTTATTCACAAGAAGAAGAGACGAGAAAAAGGAGCAGAGAAGAGCAAAAAATGATACCGAAAAAGGATCTATGCGTTTCATGGTGGCGTGAACCAGGGATGAAATCCTTTCTGGAGACGAAGAAGAAGCAGTAAAAAATACAAAGCCGGATAGAGGGGTGTGACTAGGAGGCGGGTGAAAGTAGTGAAAGCCAGCCAATCCCGAAAGGATAGACTCTGTGGCGCCGGGAAAACTTTTGCCGGCAGTCAAGAAGAAGCAGTTAGCAACTTTTTAAAGGATAAAAACAAGAGTCGTTGAATGTTATGTAGCTATATATTAGAATATTTACCCACGGGCCACTGGCATTACTTTTTGAATTTTGTGAAGAGAATATAATGGTTAGAGAAGCCTCGGTTTGTTCACAAAAGGACATTTTATAAGGATACATTTCTCCAAATGATCAAAATCCATTCAGAGAAGCAGAGCAATAAAAAGTTAAAAATTTTAGAACAGAAGATTCCTAAAGCGGAAGTCTTAACAAGAAAAGATGCAAAATTGGCATTAACTTTCTTCGAAAAGCTTTTCTTTCTTAAATTTGTCCATTCTATTTGTTTTCATTCTTACTATTTTTAAGAGTATTTTAGCTAAAAATAATGGCTTAAAGCTGTATTTCTTACTTGTACAATTAAATGAGCCTCTTACAGTTTTTAAAACTGAAATCTATCATAATAGCCCTTATTCCTTTAAATACTACATATATGTGAGGATGTAGATGAGTTAATTCCAAGTAAGCCTGTTTCTACTTGGTGAAATGAATGTACATAATTGCTTGATATGTTTATTGAATTATATTTATAATAAAACCACGAGATGTAAAACCGTTTCCACATTTCAGGAAGGATTTCATTCAGGATAATGTACATATTTATAGCATCGAAATCCGAGCGTTAATATCTTTATTGCTGCTGATATTCTTTTGGATTGCTTTCAAAATGAATGTTGTAATGCACGGCCATGTTTACTTTCCTTGAATTCAACCCCTTCTTTCTATAAAAAAAGGGAGTATTTGTATGCCCGTAAGTAGGCTATATTAAGACACGGATGAGCTAGGATGCCTTTTTGGCTAGGTTGGATATTTTACCGAGCAAAACAACTTTTCTCCGGGTTCAAATCTTCCTACGCTAGTATAAAAGTAGTTTTGATATAAAATAAAATCTTGCCCGAAAGAGCTATGAAAGCTTTTCATACTTTTTCTCTTTTAACAGAGGAAAACGAGATTATTGCTGAGTGAGCGCGTATCGTCAGCAGTAGACAAATAGGAATGATGGGAGTCGACTTGGTGGCGCCAGGAAATGTCCACTTTTTATACACATCAAACTGCTTTCCTTTTCACTAAACTCGGTTTCTACTGAAAAAAGTATACGCGTGTATTTCAGTACGAACGATGACTTTACCCCATTCCCAGACTAGAACAAAAAAGATCACCACCGTCCATGTACATATATCCATCCATTCCTTTGCATAGAGGATAGGATACTTTCACTAAGGGATAGTTATAGCAAGCAATTTTCGACTTGGACCATAATCATAATATTCTTACGTCCTTATTGTACGCTATGTGAAATACCATAAAGAGTCAAAAAAGGAAGTAAAGTGATTGCCTCTGCCTGTGCCAACTCTTCATTGCCTGTTCCCTTTATGTATCCTCGCTGACTACTGAACGCAAGCCAAGCCAATGCACCGAACCAAGCCAGCAATGTCTTTCTTATGAGAAATCATAGAAGAAATAATACGGATGAGGAAAGGGAAAGTAAAATGTATTGAGAAACGTAGGAATGAAAGGAAAGAGACGAGAAAAAAAACTTTCGGTTTTGACAAATTTCCCATTACTTTCTCACAAAATATACCTCTCCTTAGAAAGAATGTATTATGCATTATATTTCTTACGCTCAAAGTGATTTCGCCCTCCTCCCATAAAAAACTTTCTAGAGCTATATGTAGCCCTATTTAACCTTTCAAGGAAAACTTGTTTTCATTCTTCGTTTTTATACTATCCTGGAGATCGCTATCTTCAGAAGAAAAATTATCCTGTTTGTCTAGAAAAAGACATGAGTTTTCCCATACAACTTTTGTGTAAAAATTAAATAAAAGTTTGTTTGAATGCTTTGTTGTAAATAACATTGTAACCGAATGAATAAACTGCACCAAAACTACCCCTATCACCCTACACTCCCCATCCGTCCTTCCATTACCGATACATGCTAGACTACACGCCCTTTGACAAGACCAAATTGACTGCAGCACCGTGATGCGTTCTTGATGATGCATATCAAAAAGAGAAAAAGAGAAGCAGCGTTCACAAAAAAGTTACGAACAAGTCGCGATGATATCAATATAACAATAACAACCCCATAAACATATATAACGACTTCACGCAAGTAGCAAGCACTGTGCTGTTAGTAATCTTGGAAAGCTACAATATTCTTCAAGTATTCATCAGCCACAACCACTCTCAGTCTACTCAATCCACTGCTATCATTTCTAAACGGTTATCAACCAAAGATATCTATTACTTTTGATCGGGGTTACTTTCGTACTCTACAAAAGTCGTAAAAGCCAATAACATCGAACATCTCAATTTGTACTTAAATCTAGTGAGTCAACTAAGGGAAAGCCATGCTTTTAAAAATAACTTTGATAACAATTCTCTCCGTAGTTTAATGCTTATACATAATATGTATTATATTAGCATAAACGTTGCTCGAAGGATACAAAAGGGTCAGTTTCAAGTAGCAAAAGTTTTAAGTGTAGTACAAGTAAAAATGGCAACAATGCCTTGTACCTTGGTGTCACAATATTAATGCTTTCTTCCACTTCACTGGAACAAATAAATTATTTCTTGTAACTTTTAAATGTGTACTTTCCACGGTTGGTGATCACGATCATCACTGATGATCAGTAAACCCCAAAGAAGCAAAGAGGACAAATAGTCAACATTAAGGGATACAAACAACCACTTCTCCTCCTACCCATGTCTTTATCTTTCTCCCCCAATCAAGAGAGTATGCTGTAAATTCACAATGTAGAACCAACAACGTATAAAAGTCATCGACTGTCAGTTCCGATCTGGTTGTTTCATTTCTCTTGACGTTTCTACATATCCAGCATAGCCGAGTGAAATGGGGAAAAAGAAAATAAGGAAGCGGATGTGAAAGTATGCCTCATCATGCATATCTTCATCTCAACAAAGCTTCGTAAAAGTTTTTATTTTGGACTGGATGCTGAGAAACAACAACGAAATTTTTATAAAAACTATTTATCAATCTAGTCAGCAGGCTGCTGAAATACACTGGTAGGTTTTTGGTTCTCTGTCGGAATACCCGCATTTATTTTTATGAATACATATATAGCTACTACAATATTATCTGAAGTCGTTACTCATCTTATGTGTAAATATTTAGGGGAAAGTGTAGTTTCCTTGAGATGACATGAGGAAAAAAATATCATTCCACATGTAGTTTGATTTGTCTAAATGTATAAGACAACGATCTCAGATAAACACAAGATCTTTAACCCTCTTCTGTTTCTGCCATGTTGAATGACTGTTTGTACGAGAGTGAGTCCTGTCTTTGGAAACCTTAAACACACATACAGATCGCAACTATTTTTCTCGTCCCCTACTTGAAGATCAGCTTTTTGGCTGTTTGTTTAAATGGAACATGCCTGACCACTATTGTTTACACACTTTTTGTTGTATATCTATTATCTGTTGTATCAATGCATTTCCAGGAGTTGTCTAAGAACTGCTCCGAAAATGCTCTTAATGCTTGAAAAGGCAGAGACTTTGTGTGAAAAGCATGCTAACTATTTATCTTCTTTTTTTGTTTGCTTACTTATTATAATACCGGTTTATTTCGTGGGATGCATTTAGGAATTTATCGGTAGCAAAAATGCAGTAGTGAATGGATATCTAAGCTGTTAATGGAAGTTGATAGAAAAAGACGAAAGATTTTTTTGTGTTTACGTTTGTAGTCATTTTGTTCGACGCATAAACAGATCTGCGTACTTTTACTTTCACCATGTTTTATACGACGAGTGGAAGGCCATGTTATAAGGTAATTCTTACATTGCATTTTTTACAAAATGCACATTTTCACTGCGATGACAAATACAAAGCAAGAGAAACACAATGGAGAATATAATCCACAAAGTAAACAGCATTGATTCACTCTTCACTCTACATCGTTTAGTTATATTAGCAATCCCTTGCACTTATTAATGAATAGATACACACTGGTATAAAAATGACAAGGGTAGAGAGAAATCGTCCCTTCTCAACGGAGAAACTGACTTCAAGCGTTATTGAGCATGAACGAGTAGCAGTTAAAGTTGTGTACGTACTTCCTGCTGAGTAGAGATCTTTATGGAAGAGAAAGTAAAAAAAATAAAGGGGGACATAAAGTAGAGAGATACAATGATACATTAAGATGATAAAATGTACAAAAGGAGAGCTCTCCATTCTCCATACTTCTTGTTCTGTGCGTATACAATATATTATATACACGAAATAGACGATCAGTGAGAGAGATTTTTTCCTTGCCTTACATAAACTGTAAATTGTCAAACAAAAAATCTTCACCCCTACGATGTGAATGTACTCAAGTGCATTCTTGTTCACCCAAAAGTAAGCTACATTTTTGTTAACAAGTTCGATCCGCATTAGATTTTTTACATCTTTAAATGTTTTCGCTCAATTTGGTCCGAAACATAAAAAAAAGTTAGTACTGAGCTGACAGGACACGAGTAAAGCATTCTTTTATATTCACAAAAGTCAGTTTACAAAAAAAAAATCCTTGAGAGTTAAATACTATAGCTAACCAAGATGCGCAGCGTTTGGAATTGTAGTTACGCTTTGATGCAAGAATATTGCTACTGCACAGGTCAACTATGTGGGCATTCGATTCATTGTCTACGTTTATGGTGATATGATATCCCTAAGCATCCCGGATTTGTCTGATCTGTCGCACTGGTTTAATACCGGCACGTTTTACCTAACCTTCAAACTATTTATTTATGTGTTTTTGGATGATGGAGCATAAGAAATGCGACACCAAACACCAAGTAGACATTTATCACCATTTCACCCTACCGCAAGAACAGAGGGTCAGAATCACTGACTACCTACACAACATATTAAAAAATGCCCACGCACCGCAAAGTCATTTAGTTTTTACCGTTGTGCAATTAGTAGAAGCATTCCAAGGATGCAGTATGGTATTGATAATTTACATAAGATATTATGTGCGTAGTGTGGTGGCGGTATGAGCTGCAGTTGACCCTATGCCTTAATTGGAATGCTTTTTTAAAATTCTAATTTATATCACCGACAACCCACATTTTTTCAGTTAAAAATCACTTGAAACTTTAACACGAAAGGCTGACATCATATATCATTCGTTTTAGGTAAAAAGCATGATTGGATTATGGTGCTAAGGTAAGTTCCAATTTACCAAATCCACTATAAGTACATAGTACATACAATGACTGCACAACATAAACTATTGTCAGTTGTCGCTGGAAAACGAGCCACTACTGGCTTAATCTCGACAGGTTATAAATTTTCGTAACAAATACCAGTTTTATATTCCAAATTGTAATGTCACCAAAAGTTGGTAAAGTAAAAGATCAGTTTGCTTTAGTTAAACCAATTTAAAAAGCACAAACTAACGACATCAATTTTACTCGTTTAAGAATCAGTATAAATAATGCATAATAAGAGGCAACTGTCAAAGATTGTTATGTCGGGGCATGTAAAACCAATAATGTGCCTAGATACATGTATGCATGCACTTTTCTGTTAAATGTTCTCGCAAGGTAATGAAATGAGCAATGTATATGCATATAGTTGCATGAATATGCATGACTGACTAGTAATTATGTACAGCTCATCGTCATCATCATCATCAAATCAAGAGCCACCGATTGTGATTTGAGCACGCATGTTAACTTGGAGAGAGATGATGATGTGATAATTCAAGGTTAGACAAGGTTTGTTCATGCAATAATCTACGAACACAATATTCAGCAAATGAGAGAAACCACTCATGCAACACTAATTATGTCATATTGTCAACAGCTCAACAAGTGCTGTATACCGTCGGAAGAAGAGTTGGTATTACTGTTATTATTGTTATCCCAATAGAATACATGTGCTTATTATCATGCAAGTTTATCAAATGTCAGAACGCATTCATTCGGTTTAGTCTTTTCTATCCATGTCAAAAAGCTCACGCCTCACGCATTTTGAATCTAATATTTCACCCCTGCAATCACTCAGAGAGACTCCCATTCATGCAGTAATTTGATATTACGTACGTTCCACCATTGTGTACGGATTGAAATTGTGAAGTGGCCACAAATCGACGAGAATTATGGGCTTTAGCAACCATCGTGTATCATATCATTACGATCAACAACATTTCATGCACAAACCGTGGCTTGAATTTATGTACTTCTTGTCGAATTGTATGCTGGGTGGATTGAAATACAAATATTATAACACGTGAGACACAAGTGCAATAATGTACTCACTTAGTCTATTATTACTCTTGCAAATAAATAAGAGGTATGAAAATTATTTTAATCAAAAATGTGCTGGAATTTGGGTATGTTTGGAGCTATCATGCATCCATGTAACTGTTGATTTTAAAGTAATTGCGATACGAAAAAGGTTTTTTAAATAAATGTTATGAAAGATCTTGGAAGCTTATTACACCCCAAGATTGAAAATTAGAAATGTAATACTATTGCACTTTTGTTTAGGAATACAACCCATTTTGTTTTTATTTGTAAACGTTCCCGCAACATAAAAATCCGAGTTATCTTCATTTTCATCTGAGGAAGAGGTCAAGTCAATTTTCTCTTTTACTTTTATCTTAGAAAAGTATCTATGGTTTCAAGCTATATGTGCTGCTTATAGGACCATTAAATATATTCAGCCAGCAGTTTCTTCCATGCAATTTCTCATGTAAAATTCAACATCTCATCCCTTTCTTCCCATTGCACTGCACCCCTCCAGAATTTCTTCCCTTCTGAATGTTCATGTACCCTTGAATGAATTAACTTGAAAACTTTTTTCTTTTAATACGAGACTTCTTGCAATAACATGCTATATAAAAGTAGCAATTATCTTTCACTGGCAAATTGTGAGTTTGGGTAAGATGTATTTTGTGGGTATTTTCACATGTAACAATTAAAATACTTGAAAGTACCCATAGACTTTTCTTCATGCTGCTAAAAGTAAAACTGAAATCACTGAATTAGGGCAGACAAATCGGGCAGACACACAGACAATCATATTTGTAAAACCGAGTATTTTCTGCAGTTTTCAACCAAGTAATAACTTTGGCTAGTTTGCCCCTTCTTTTGCTCCTCTTATATTTCATGACTCTTCCCTCCTTTCCCTTCAGCCATCTCCATTCTTCTGTAGAAGAACATGTATGACGATTTGGCTTTTCTTGTGTGTCATAGAAAGTCGACGAGTTTCTCTCATCCAGAGACAATATTTCACAACTACGATATGAATCTGTCATCCATAAATTTTATTGCTCGAATTACATGAGAGCACTAAAGTTTTCTTGTTGAATGAATGCGGTTGTTAGTGAACTCCCGCCAAGTAAGCAAAATGACTGGGAGTTATTCCAAGTATATGACTGGAAATGTTTTCTGTAACGGCAATAGCAATAGAAACATTACAGGCGAAAGAAAGAACGAACAACTGCCATAAATACATAATATACTAGAAAATGAACGCGTACTTTCTTTTCATACAGTTACAAATTTTATAGTGTAAGGAAAATTCCGGCAATGATACAATCCGAAAAGATGTCATCACGTAGAAAAATTTACTATTCCACGGTTTCGCTGTTGCAGCAATAACAACAAATATAACAAATCTACGAAACAACGATAATCATAACAAATAACAGATAATAATAATAATGAGTAATGTTCATTCATAGATGGATGAGAAAAGGAGAGAATGACAGGATGAAAGGGGATGGGTGAAATTACGTAGAAATGAATGTTGAGTGAGAGTGCTTGAATCACACTTCTTTCTTTTTTGCCGCACAGTAATACTCATTCCACTCTCCCCCAACAATGAATGAAAGCTAGTTAGCATTGTAGTTTATTCAAGAAGGAAAATGCTACACTGTTTCCCACTGGACTATTAACAATATTAAAAGGATGAAGGCTTGATATGGTTATATTATATACATAATAAAAATATTAACGCATCCGGTAATAACATTTAATGTCTATGCGAGCACATTTAGTGGTCGATGGTACGAAAAAGTAATTGTGATACTTTGTTATTTTAAAGCTTTTTTCTTCGTAGCATCACAGTTTTGTTCTCACATCACAATATTTTTTTACAATGATACTGCCTTGGTCTTGGTTGCCTTTATCCATTTTCATACATTGTAACTAGTAAGATGAAAATCACGTTATTTCTGAACTAACCACGAATTTGAGAATATGAACGGTATGGACCTTTTGAAAGTCTACATTGTTTGGATATTGGAACTGCAATGTTAAAAGAGAAAGTTTAGTTCATAGATATGAGATCTAAATATTACTCAATTAAGATCATCATCTTAATATCTACTTCATGAGATTTTCAGAGGCAACTAAAAGTGGCGATCGGGCCACACACTTTTCAACATCAAGAAAAAGTAAATAAACAATGAGGGTATGTGCAATATCTGAATGCAGTAGTTTTTAGATACAGAACAAGATTCCATTTCGGAGGGTTGTGATATCATCATTTATCTATAAGAAGTGGATGACATAGCACTTTATTTCTTTCGATGGGATTTAAGATTTGAGATTCTTATGCTGCAAAGTAATTCAGTAGCTGTATGAAGCTGCATAGGTCTGATCTCGTGTGGAAACGAAAAAGTGACTAATCTGAACGAAGCGTGCCTTCCAAGCCTTGTGAAATGACGACTTAACGGGAAGAGAATCAGAAAGGAAACTGCATCAAGTTCCTATATGTGTAGGTATATATGTTAGAATATCCATAACGCTTATACGATAAAGAATCCTCAGTTACAACTCATACATACAATTATATGAACAAAAAGGGCTGTAAAAGCATTTTGTCAGTTGTTTATGAATGAATACGACATGAATGGAATAAAACGGAAAAGGAAACAACAACGATTTTTCTATTTCATCAGATTTCTCTGATGGTGATGGTTGTACATCTAAATCTAAATGCGTAAATGTATACTTATCTATGGAAGGAAGATTTTCCATGATAAAAGAACCGGAAAATACTGACGGAAGGAAAATGTTTTGACATTGCACTAGTGCAATGTGGTCCCATCTCATTCCACAGTGGCATAGCGTCAAGTTTTTCGTTCATGAATTGCTGCTTCTTCTCTGCATCTTTCTGGAATAGGAAGATGCTACCAAATGACCATGCATGAATGATTGGAGAAAGCTGCTATGGATATCTTCCGCGCTTTGGTTATTGTTTTACTGACACAACACAATCCAAAAATGAAGATCGACATGAAATTTTTCTCGAATCTAATCGCTTGATTTCCATTTTGCTGTCTAAATTTATACGTACATACGAAAAATCTTAATTCATACTTTGAATACCCAGTTGTATGTATGCATGGTGTCTCCCATTTGTTGGCAGTATCAATAATTTTAAGGCTTGCCATTTACTGGTGGAAAAAAGAAAGGTGACAATTGAGCGACTACCATGAGCTGCATTAATAATAACAAGGCTGAACCACCACCGCCGACCGACTCATGTGCCCCTCCGCCACAAACCGATTCGTGTGCTCAACCTCCACCACCTGAAAATGACGAATGTGCTCTACCGGTAACTAAACTTTCGAATTCAAATGTGCTATGTAAGAACATGTAAAAGAAATTTACTGATATCAGTCAATCTGGTTTTGCGAATACAGCCAACTGAAGCAAAACAAGCAGATTCTGTCTCAGCCTCAGCGGATGACAATATGGTATGCAAGTGCGTCTGCATAGTGGATGATTGTAACAAAAACAAGGTACAGAAGGAAGACCAGGACAAGTGTTAATTTCTGCTCAACCGTCTATTTATACAATAAAATATGCAAGGCAATGCTAGTAGGAAAAATCAGTCAAAGGACTAATATCCAACACAAATTATACTCTTGCTCCACAATGCCATGCGACTGCCTATATCCAAATTAATATGAAAATCTTCCTGTGAAAAATGTGTAACTTTCAATAAAGCTATGTAAGACACTTCAACAAGTATACAATTAACACTTGGACAATTGTATCTTCAGTGTATTCATATGTAAAATATATAGTTATCGTAAGAATATTTTCCAACTGCAGGCTTTGTTACTAATTTAAATTCGCTGGTTTTCTGTAGTTTTTGTCATGCGCGTTTATGTCTGTCTGCTCATTTGTCACAATTACACTTTTCCAATCCCCATGCTTCATAAATTAAGCGACAACTTTACCAATTATCTAATGAAAGTACTTAGAGAACTTTCCATTTTGCTATTTTTGTCGACATACAACATTACAAACTCATTTCAATTAGGAAAATATGAAAATAAAGGAAAGAGCCTAAAGAGCACTCATTTCTGAATCCATTTTCATGCATGCATTGTGATTATAACAAAAAGCACAACTCGAAAACTCGACAATGTTCACAAGCAAGTCAAAAAGCATATAAACTCCTCTCAAGCTGTGTACTCAACGATCCAAAAAGGAAAGCTGTAAAAACTTTTATGTGGAGACTGCAGAGTCGTCCGTCGTCTGCATCTATATTTATTCATCCTTCGGGTAAAGCATTTCGATTGTTATACCAGAACATTACTTTAGAATTTTCAAACATGCATATCATCAATATATTTACTATGTACAATACATATTATCGTCTAATGTTTTCTACCATCCGACAAACATCAAAATATGCATATTTTACTCAAGATTATAAGTATACTATTATTACTCCTTGTATTAGATATATATATGTGTTTATATACATGAAGTAACCACTTGGTCGTCCATACACAGTAGTATTTAATCAGATCGCGTTTTGTCCAAGCAAGTATCATCAATATCATCATCATCGTTTCATGAGCAGGAGAACCAAAAAGCCAAACCAAAAACAGAAAAAGATATCTTTTCATTAGTGTCATCGTCCCAAAACTCTTAATTCAGTTATACTGGTGATGAATGTATGCGCATTGAAAGGCTCTGCCTGTCTAAATGTATTTTTGTGGAGGAAGTCTGAGAAAGGGGGAAAGCTACTGAAGGGATGTAAAGTCATTGCCGTTATAGCTGCTCGCTGGTGGTGACTTTACTTTGCTCATTGCTCAGTGCTTACTAAACTGGAACGGGATACTTTACTTAAACACATTTACAACTTGTCGTTTCTCATACCATGCTTTGTACATAAAGTCCACATACAACTGCATAAGAAATCACCCCTGCTTTCCGATTACAAAATAATGTTTTCTCTATTTATGTGTCCATAATTTTATTCTGTAGTTGTTTGGGCCGATGAGGTCGTGCAACTGTGCAAGTAAAGAAGACGAATGAATAAATATTTCATGCAAATGGATGTACTTTTATGGATTCGTATTTTTTGAGTAAACAATATGCATTTGTTTGATATATTATGTGAAATCGAAATGCTTGATAAGACATACTCCATCTACATAATATGCACAATATAATTTGATGGACGCGGTTATGTTGCTCCATTATATAGATTCTTATTGTACGAGCAGTCGGAAATCAGAACGACTCCAATTTTTACAGCTATGCATACTTATACATGCATTACTTTTTGGAAACGATTTTATTTAGGCTCGTAGATATATATTCGCATTTTACCCTTTGATGTTGCTTATTTTTGCAAATTGACAGGCAGAACTGTATTGGACATGAAAAATATTTGCAACCAGATTCCAGTGTTTCCAAACACGTTTCCAATAAAAGAGAATTACTCTTACTATCTTACCAAAGACTTTATTGCATGCATATACGACGTCAGTTCAGTGTTTCTCTTGTCTAAGCTTGAATTCATACTTTTACACTAATTCTATTAACAATGGCAAACAATGATAGCCAAGGAATACAATCAAAATGTGAATAAGCTTAAAAGGACGAGCATTTAATTGAAGCTCAATCTAGCTAACGAAAGATCATTTCATTCCGAATACTATACAGCCCCAGTGTCAAACAGCAGTAGTCAAAAGAAGGAATCTAATGACAATCAGTTCATTCCCTTTATTCTTTTATTTTGCGTTAATCACATCTAATAGAGTTCTTAATCTGGTGAGCTTCTCTAGGCCGGTTTAATTTGGATAATGAAAATACGGTAATACTCCTTCTTTAGCTAGATACTTACTTCACACGATGTGTAAATCCGTGCTGTGCTTGAGCTGTGTCAGCATATCATCAGATCTATGTACCATCTTCCCCAAATGGCATGATTTTATCAATGTATAGCCTCCGCTCAAATTGACCATTTGATGCCCTTCTACAACCTGCGTATAAGTTCTAGTAGGTATTTACGTTGGCTGAAAGGTAGGAATCAAGTAATATGACTCATATCTGTTGTATTAGTTGTATCCATAAACTTTCTTCAATCAGCATCATTCACCGTCATGTGTACATTCATTTTGCTGTAGGCAAAACTCCAGTAATCGTAATTCCCAATCAAGTCAAATCGCCTCTTGATTTAAGATAACTCTAGCAAAGAGCGAGATAATGGCTAGACCTCTAGCACCACGGCGTGTACTATGGTATGAAAATTGGAGCGATTTAAGAGAAATCAGATCTACAGACAAAGTTTATTTACATGTTCTTGCGTAGACAACTTGCTCCTTTCGATACTCATTTTATCCTAAATCACTCGAAAATGTTCTTATCCGCCATCATATTTTGTTTCTGAATGACTACCATTATCCATCTAAAGAATTCAGCCGTCTTATATAATTATCATGAATGTAGTTTGGATCGTTGTTTATTTTAAATGATGCAAGGAGGAAGCAAAAAAGCGATTATTTTGTAAGGGTAAATATTTTAAATTCTAATTGATAGCCTACCTTGTCTACGTTATTATTCCATACGATTTCTTTTTTGAATAACTTGACTTTTTATGGACAATAATGATATTGTTACGGCGCTACATAGCAAAGCATGACAAAATACGGCGTACAGTTTTTCTTAGGCAATATATATTTTTGGTTCATGAGTGACGTTTATAATTTTGTATCACCTCGTATGTATGAGGTTCATATGAGGCTCATAGCAGACAAGCAGTCAAGCTGAAGGAACTTCGTATAACTTTATAGATTATTGTGATGCGATGCAATATTATGCAATGTTTACATCTATACGTTGTAAGTTGGTTGTGATTTTACTGGTGGGTGTAAAGAATTGTGAATCAAGCAAGTGAGTGCCAGATGCATTTTTCACGTCATTAATAATACTGTGCAGTATTTATGCACAGTTCCTAAGGCTTTTAGCCGAACCAGATTTTTCCCGTTGTACAAGCCACCACCACCATTGCTGTACAACCACTTTGTATTCTACGCTTCCATTGTGCCATGTAAAGGGAAAGAAGTGACAGTTAAATGTAAGTTTTGACTGATTTGTTGCAAGAACATGGTCGTTTTCGTTAGATCCGTCAAAATTTCTGGTTTATAATGCTTACGGGGCTAACTTTACAACGATCATTGAATTTAGGTACATCACATCTTGATGAGGATGACATGATACATCTTGCTGCTATGCATATGTGTCTCTATTATTTGAATATGCTTGGTAAATATCACGCTCATATTACTTCGAATTTTGAATCTATACACTGTACTCAAAATATTGTGATGTATTTATGATTGTATGTATTTTGGGCATTGTGTTGCATCATAAAAAATAACTGGCAGGGAGAAAAACGTGCAATAAAAAAATTACGACAATTGTGTACAAATAAGGGTGCAGATTTTGATAGCTGGTGGTAGCGGCTCAAGTTGACTTTAGTCCATAAAAATTAACGAAAACAGCTCAACGTGAATACATGTAAGTTTAAAAAAATACATTGCACCAGCACCATAGGTGTTTTGAAAATATTTCTCTTTATCGTTCCATTGTAAACTTTAAAGACTGCTTGCTTTGCTATACTGTAGCCGGAAAAACAGAAAATACTACTATAGTCTAGACGGATTTAGGGTTCTTCCCGTGCATTTTATATGACTACATATGTACACTTCTGCATAATATTTACCGTACATGTTTCAATTATTATCTGTTTTTATTGGTGTGGGTGCAAGATCGTCATCTGTGACAGTCTGAGTTATTGCAACAATTATTTGATTATGTTTTGTGACTTATCGGTTGAGGTTAGTGTTGAATACGTATTTTGGAAAAGTTACTTGATACAGTTTTTAATAGTACTAGCTATCACGAAACAACAAATTATCGCTAGTATGAATTGTCGTTTTGGTTAGATTTATGGTCTTATTTGTACAATTCAAATTTGGCTTGCGTAAGAAAATATTATATTGATGCATAAATTTATGAGCTGGACACGTAACTTCAACTTTAAAATAAGTAAAATAGTTGTCACTGTCATGAAGTAATGAAAACATTGAAAATCGAGTCTAATGAATGAAGCATGGTTATAATTTTAACCACATCCTTAAATTCACAATCGGCCTGATGCAGCTCAACATCCTGTTACTGCGAGCCAAAAAATGCCAATTTTTGTTTGCCATGTTATTGTTTTCTTTTAAAAACCCCTCTGATGTAATAAGAGTATGAATGTAAATAGATTTGAAAGTAAAAAAAATCAAGATTTTCAACTACTTTTACACACTTACTAACTTAGAATTTGGAGACACATATTCTTTGAGTAAAAACAAGCAATTTGAATATTGGCAACAACTGCCAATACGTGTTACATTATAAGATTATGTATATAGCTAATTTCTAAGCCTTACTTTTTGGTTTAGTATTCATGCTTTAAAACTGAACCAGATTTTTCATATTTTCCTAAGTCCCAAATGAATACGCATAATGAACACGCAAGAGGCAATGAAGTGATTTAAGTTATAAGCTTTTTATTATAATTATTTGATTATACGAACGAGATAAATCTTTTATTAATAATAAGAAACATGTACTTATTTTTGCTTGCCTAAAGGGTAAGTGTCGTGTTTTGCATAATATTTTTTATTCGTACTCTGCAGCTATTGAGCCATCGACAATCATATACCTATAAGTAGCATGCGTGTGGTTCAAGCAGTATTATGTTGTTATTCTTGAAAATAACCTAGATTCATAGCTCAAGTTGACAGTATTTCCACCTAGCACGAGAAAATATTACCGATTTTTCACGAAAATTCCCAATGGGGAGATCACTATGATAGATCTAATATGTGCTCAAAGGTTGCAATATTTGCGATCTCATAAAAGCAATCAGCTAAAGATCATGCATTCTGTTACTTTAAAAAACTAGATATTACCTTTGTACTTTTGTAGGAACTTTCAGTTATTCAGTTCATCAGATGCATTTAACAATCGAGCGATTCAAAGATATATTGCTTTGAACACTCTTGTAGATTTTTAGATGGGTACATATTTTACGGTGTCCAACGTTTTCATCCCCATCATTTCATCGCGATCATTTAATCGCCATCATTTCATCGCCGTCATTTCATCGCCAAATCAT
>JAQIXX010001354.1:0-34943 GCA_034700605.1 Willowsia nigromaculata
TTGCCATTTTTTCGTGCATATATATGCGCTTAAAATGCCTGTTTTTAGCGCATTAAATCCACAGAGTCTAATTATTATGTATGTCGGCAAGAAGATGAGTAAGGAGACAAGCTACGGGGAAGACTACTCGATTTGCCGTTATCTTCTCCTCTGCACTTGTTATTATTAGAATGGGGATGATGTTGGTTGCTGGCAAGATCAGATTATTCAAGTTTAGTGCATAACAAGCACTTCAAGTGATTCTTGAGAGGAAAATGAAGTGAGCATTAAAGAAAGCGTGAGGCTGGAGAAATGTAAAACCGTCATTTTATAATAAATATTCTCCAAAAGAAATTTTACCACATGCATAAGTACACATTACACATATAAACCTCCACTAAATGTATGCAATAAGTAATTCATATGTGCGTTTGAGTTTGCTTGGGGGGAGAAATGAATGGGGGTAGAGGTGGCACAAGCATGTTTGCTTGAGAAATTTTATGGAAACCAAATAAACTAGTTGGAGAAAATCGGTGTAATTTCCGTTAGGGTGTAGTTGGAATAGTGCTTTTTTATTTTCTGATGGGGTGGGGACAAGAAGGTTTTCAACCATTCAAAAATGTAATATTATGAAGAAAAATATATTTTTCGTGAGAGACTGCAACCTTTTGTTTTGTTATTCAGTGAGATGCAAACGTAAGTACCTAATTTTACTTTGATTTTAGATTTCCATATGTGTGCTGTAAAGTGTTTTTGTTTATGTATGTCTTCTAAAACCATACACTTCCGGAACTTTATGCGGTCTGTTGTGAGCAAACATTAGTAGTCTGAGAATAGTTTTAGCTGTCAAAAGCCAAAAAAGCGGATTTTCGTACAACTCACCTTACTTATTATTGTTATTATTATGCTTATCCTCCAACTTTCGTGAGAGCATAAAAAAGAATCGCCACTGCAATGCAACTGTAAGATGCTGGGTGGCAATGCTGGTCGGCGACAAAAAAAAACCAAAACCATCATGTTCAACAGCAAAAAACAACAACGAGGCAGACAAGAAAGCTGATATTAAAATTCGATTAGGAAATCATAATGGAAGAAATGTTCTTAGCTGAACTCTGGGCAACCCCCTTGTTCATCCACACAACACACGAAAGTTTCTGCTCATCGCTTATATATCTTTTTATTATTATTTTTGATGTTTGTTTGTTTGTTACCCATACACAGTTAAACTGTAAGTTGAGCATGTCATGCAACGTGGATTCATACAAGTATAAAATTGCTACCATTGTAGTACACATAGGTATGTAAACACAATAACATGTTTCTTTCTAATTCGATAATCCAAGCTAAGAGTTTCATATCTAAGCTTTAAAAAAGTCGCTTCAGAATTTAGTGAAATCGTAAAGCTACAACTTTAAATATGATGTGCGATTTATATATTAAATAGTGTTTGCATACAACATTTGCATTGTGCATGACAATCACAATTTGTGAAAAGTCTAAAAGCAGGTTAAAAAATTCATACAGACATTAACAATAAAATAGCTTTAAACTTTCATATTATGATCTTACTATTAACTACGCCCCTGCGTCCAAATAGTCTAAAATCTTAATCTTGCATTGTATATTTATCAATCAACTCTGATGATTGTAACGTTTCATGTAAATATTTAACTGCACAATTTGTATTTTTTAAAGAAAAGATTATAATATGTTGAATGTGCATACTAAAATTATGTTTATTTCACACTTGCACATCTTAAGATCCTTGAAGCTCATCTCTAAGTATGTTCTTAATCGTATAATAGCCATATAGAAATCTTGTTTTTTGTAATAATAGAAAAGTAAAAGTACGTGAGCAACATGAAGCATGAGCGTAAAGTTAGACATTAACTACCCAATTTCATTGGACATGA
This sequence comes from Willowsia nigromaculata, assembly GCA_034700605.1. Classification (NCBI taxonomy): domain Eukaryota; kingdom Metazoa; phylum Arthropoda; class Collembola; order Entomobryomorpha; family Entomobryidae; genus Willowsia; species Willowsia nigromaculata. Next base: position 1,893 of record JAQIXX010001354.1, read on the forward strand.
TGGAAGCGAGCATAGTAGTGGAAGTAATATATGAATTCTTTTTTATACGTTGTCTAGTTTTTTTGTTCGTGTGCACATTATTACTAAACGTGGATACCGTAAAAGGGAGGAGGGTATGAGAATATTATAATCCCAAATGAATTGTTTCAAGCTAATTTTCTTGCATGCTCTTGTTTCTCCTACTTTTGGTGTGCACTCAGAAATATGAATATCTCTAGTGCAGGAACTAGCTCTAGCTTGATTTCTATTTATGCTCAGAGAAGATCCTGTTGTCTGTTTGTTGTCTACCCATTTTAAAAGAGAGTATTATTTTGTTAAAAGGGTTAACACATAGGTTACAAATATATGTTTATTACAGGGCAGAGAATATGTATGATGCCATATGCCGAGGGCTTTCATATGATTAGAATGCTTCAGTTTTGAACTCTAGCAAAATTGAAAAATGCTGCATATTAGCGGGTAAATTGCCTCGTATATTTATTTGTTTGTCTTGACTGCTAAAAAGTAGTTTAGCTGACCTTATGTGGGTATATATCATAACTATTTCTATTTTATATGCAGAAGGAACGTGTAACGTTTAGGTGGAAAGATAAAAACAGCATTTTAAACAACAAACAAAAAACTATTACTACGAGTGAATGCTGTAACTTATTTAGGTAATAACAAGGGAAAACTCATTTTTGATAAAGTCTAGAAAATTTTCATTTTCTAAAATTATGCTCTTGAGCATGTTGTTGTTGTCGTATACGCCATATAATACATATACTGTAAACATGAAAATATTGTGAATGAACCTATGAAGTCAAGTCTATAGCCGAACTATAGTCCTCTCGTGCTGGTTACTCAACTATAACAATTCGAATGAACTGATGTAAATACAACTTGTAAATTGGAAATTTTATTAAATTTATACTTTGGTATAAGCATGCACGTACATCTTTTGAAACTTATGACGCTATTAAGCTTATTTTTAATATGAAAAGATGCAAAATGCTGTGCTGTAATTTAAAACAGAATTAGTTCTGGAAATGTTCTATCAAAACTTTATATTGAAAGTCAAAACACAGTACTACATTATCAGAATAAGAACCTGAAACGTGAAAAAATATCCCGAGATATTATACATTTGTTTCGCCAAGAGCAAGCAGCATTATTCGGCTCCTTCATATCTTAAAAACTGTCGAAATAAAGAAAACACTTTGATTCGTAAAAAATGTTTTGACAAATCGAGCTTAACTGTCAGTCTGCTCTCATCTGTATCCTTCTACCAAACCTATTATTACAACATATTGAGCATATGAAACAATGTTTTCCGAGTTTTCTGAGTAAACGCCTACATTTCAAAATCATCATGCTCATCGAAGGTAAAAAATGAATTGAGAGAGAGGGAGTGAGTTGAGCAAGAGAATCGAGGTATGTCGAGAAGCAAGAGAGAGGAAGTTTAAAGTTAAAGTCGGTAATTTTGTCTGTCAGGCAGAAATCAACATTTGAAGAAAACAAATCACGCTTTTTGGTCCAAAATAAGTAGGTAGACGTGTAGTTTTTTATTGATACGTGTAGATGCAATGACGACTATTTTCTCATGGACTATCTATCTTTTTGAGTCAAATTGACCGTTTTCATGGACTGACGTTATAAATGATATGGTGTATGTGCACGTATGATGACGAATAATGCGATATGCATGCATGCAGTGATGACTTGGAATTTGACAGAAAAAAATGTACAACATCAAGTGTGTGGAAGAACTTGTAGCTTGAAGGCTAAACAAAGTTGTTTCTTCTCTTGGTAGACTGAAACTGCTTTTGGTTGCCTAAAAAATATCATATCGCTATTGCTTTTGCTCACAGCAACAGACGCACAAGCCGGTAGACAGAGGGAATGCGACGGTAGACCAAACATGGATTGATGCTTTCTCCCTAATTCGACTTTAATTTGCATGGTAAAATGATGACTATGGGAAAATGCGAGCTAGCAGGGAAGAGAATAATGACGATAATAGTGTAGTGCCGTCCTGTGTTCCTTCTGCCGATCAGGAGGATGATGATGTTAATGGTTTGCTTTATACACAGAATGCACATAGGAATTTAAGCCTTCAAGGTGGAAAAATGGTTATTCAGGAGGAGAGGAGGAGGATGAAGATGAGGGTATGATATTTTTGTAGCAGTCTTGACGCTGTAGACAAGGCATGGTGTATGAATAAGTTGATATGGTGGTGAGGCACCGTGGTTGTTCATGTGGTGTGCACACACTGATTACCCACAAACCCAATAATTGGAGCCAATTATGTCTATCGATTTTTTGTTGTTGTAAGTTTGTACTGCTAGTCCTATAAAACATGACATGCGATTGCATATGAAATGATATTACGTGCCTACTCAGAATTTTTATTAAAAAACTGACAACACTATATACATACATATTGCATTGATGAGCAAGTTTTATCATCACTTATTACGGGCAAAAAAACAAAATACATTTCTAGCAATGATGAATAGTGAGTACGTTTTTGGGTTACACTCACAAAATCTTCAATACCTGTAAAGAAAACAACGGGGGAAACGGATATATGCTTACACAAATGCATAATATTCTCTCAAAAATATACTGTCATTAATTCTAGATCCTCAAATTACAAACATAAATTGAACAAGTCAACTATGCGCATCACTCGAGAACATTAATCTCACAAAGTGGTGAATTATTGTTTGTTTAATTTATTTATAATGAAAACAATGTTACATAAGCTAGACATTGTTGCATCTCTTCAAAATTATGAGATCACAGAAGCAAGGAAGCGAAAGAGTAACCTCACACAAGAACAGTTTCTGTGATTAATCTTTATTTTCATCAAGTGTTCACCACGTTGATCACGAATAATTCGCGATAAAGTTAACGGCACTTACAACAATACCAAACTTGGATAATGTTTCGCAAACGAATAAAGGAAATTTGCAAGGCTATTTCTTATAAAAAAATGTTCACAAAGTCAACCAAAAAACTTGAACTTGTGACATGCTTCGCTGGCTCAGAAACACGGAAATTCGTAACTTTCAGTGGATATCTTTTAATATTGTTAAGAAACATTTGATGGCATTGGCATTAATTTTGTGATGAAATATGAAATATGGAAAAAAAATGAGAAGGTCAAATGCCCATGACGTGTAGTAAAGACCCATACTGCTCCTCCTCCTTCCTAAATTCTGATTTTGCATCAACACTTCTTCCCTCTTTTAAATGAGATTTTATGCGGCAACTCTAATCGTTATTGGTTTTTTGGTAAATAAACATTGAGTTGAAAGAGAAACGACAAGAGATCATTTCCATTTCATCTTCAAAGTAAAAACGTTGAAGATCTTATTTCCATTTGCCATAAACTATAAAGTAGGTATCATCCAAACGAAATCTAACCAGCCAGTAAGTTTTCACCATCATGAAGCAAAGTAAAGTTTACAGTGCACAAGCACATATATGTATTCCCTACTACCTAAATATATACACTTGCAATTTATATATTGCATTTTGTATGGAAAACATGGGAAAGAGAGAGAAAATCTGAATTCCGGTCCATGTGATATCATCAGGAAAAGCAATGTAAAAGCAAGCAGCACCAGCTAGTTTACTACTTTTATGGGAAGCCTGTATGAGGAGAGGAGCTAAGTCACCCAACAAAAAGCTGTTGTAGTGAGTTGATGAGGATGATGCCATATGCTTTTAGAGAAAAGTGTAAGTAACTTTTTAGTCAGTAGCTGTGGCAGTAAACTGTGTTCTTATGCAAATGCAAATTATGTCCTAGATATATATTATATCGTCGTTTCTACAAACACCATCACCACAAGCAAACTAACAAAGTAAAATTTCAAAGTACGTTATTGAAGAAGAACTGCTAGTCCATATATACGCCTTAACTAGTAGTAGCAGTATTCAAGGATTTAGTGGCGTTCCTATACATTCTTTTCCCTCTAAAAACTTACTTCTTGTGCATCACATTTCGAATCAAAATGGTCTATATCTGTCTTGTGAGATGAGTTCAAATAGAGTGCACACATCGTGCTCATCCTACTTGGCTCAAAATAAGCATGCATACACCTAAAATCTATGTATTTTCGTATTATCCATCCCGTAAAGCCTCTCTAGCAAAACAGCAGATGAAGAACAGAAGTGAGGAAGCAACTAAACTAACTTTCAACACACAGACGGTTGAACTTTAATAGCACATACTTAAGAGCAAATGATAAGGAGAAGACGGAGAGGGAAAGCGATGGAATTGTAAGTAAGAAGTAAAGAGTGTGTGTGTATATGCATGTATGTATGTGATGGTGGAGAAGCAAAAGACCAACTAAAAGTAAGTGAATGAATGTTGAAAGATCTTTTTCGGCTTTTGAATCTTCTTTTAAAACTCACTTTGACTCACTCACTCACACCACCGCTACCACCACCACCACCAAGAAACTTAATCTGTGTCTTTACCCACACAGGGTAAAACTTGTCTCCTTGAGAAGGAGATAGAAGAGGAGGCAACATTTTAAGCACGGCTTATGCTTCTTATGTCATGATGACGCTCCTATAGTTCTTCCTCTCTCGTTCTGTGACTCTTAACAGAAGGATGCATCTTCTTAACTTAATGTATGAATTGGTTTCTGCTTAACATGCATCCGGAAAAAGTAAGAAAGAAAAGGAGATGAACAAGGTTCCTCTCAAACTCAAATCAAGTCATCTAATTTCAAGAAACGACTTGAGAGAGAGAGAGGAAAACGGTTGGCGAGGGTTTACCTCTTTGCTGAAGAGATAAGTAGCATAATGAAAGTAAAGCTGTGATGCTACTACTAGGACAAGTATTTCCATTTAGACATAACAAACTATCCGAGAGCGACGGAGGTTGCTTGTTCTTCTCTGCTATGTGTATTGCTACTGATATGGTAATGGAAGGATGCATGGATCTTTCGGCTTATTGAACGATTATAATATTTTATCTGTTGGAGGGAATGGGGATCAAAGTGAGGAAAAGCACGATTAAAAGGTAGATTACATATAGTTTCAAATAAAGTTGGCACTCACTCGCTCACAATCATGTTTTCTCTCTTCAAGTTTCTACCAATTGCCTGAATTGCAATTTACTTACTCAATACTTTAGAACTGTGTATAATGTGGGTAAGAACAATAGATGTACCTTGTTAGCATGTAGCAAGTAATTCTGACTGCAATTTATACATGTTTCGAGCTGTTATACACAGATAATTTTCTTGTTTGTAGGACAGTGTATTACAATTATGTTATTGTTTGAACTGATATCTTTTCATGTTTCTATCATTCTATCCTCGCATAGGCTTCAGAATAGTGTTCAGGACACTTGACAGGTATTTTGGTTGAATTAAAACGGAAGACATGTCATAATTAAAGGTTTGAGGGCAAATTCCAAGGTAAAGCAAAAATTATGTTCTTTTCCGTTCAGTGCTTCTCAAGTGCTAAAAATTATAATGCTATGTAGTTTACTGAGAATTGAGATAATTCAAGGGTTTGACTTCGAATGCTAGTCCCAAGAGAGAAAAATATATGCATATAAAATATTTGATGTGCATAAAAAGTTGTCATGAAATGAATATAATACTTGTACAAACTCATGATTACGATACTACAATAGTGAGACTCAAATTCTGGGCGCATAATAATGTTTCCCTTTTCTCAAGATACATAAATTACTGCAACCACAAAACGATTGTTGTTATAATCCAACTGAGCTAACAACTGAAACCATGAGCTGTGTAGAGCGTAATATTACGTTCTAGCATCAACATTTAAGGTGAAGGAAGTGTCTGCATATGAAACTAAACATCTCCACGCATGAAAAAAGCCAGAAGCACATATGCGAGCAAAGTAAGCTTCATGCAATATCACATCGTCAAGAATTTTCGTGTGTACAAAACAAGCCAGCAGAGTACAACAGACTTACTCAAGTAGAACAAAAACCACTACCACAAACCACGATGAAAAACTCTCATTCGTCATTCCACCAATTTTTTATTCCGTCTCTCCTTTCGGAGGAGGGGTTAATCCTTCACGTACCTTGTTATTATTCTTAATAATAGATATATGCAAGCAAGCATTATGAGAAATCGGAGAGAGAGTGAGCAAACAAGAAAGAAAAAAAACCTGTTCTCTCGACTGTGGTTTCGTAGCCAATGGAAAATGACTTCCCCACTTTTTTACCGACTGTCCACTTCTTTTATATTCTCATGAGAGATTATGATCGAATCATGTTTCAAGAAAATAATAGTAGAGCTGTGCTCTAGGTAAACAAGCGGATTGGTAAAAAGTTTAGGGGAAAAACTGAATAAATATTAACATGACATTCTTCGTTTTTTTTGTGTGTAGGTGATGGGAAAACAATTCGAATTATATCCAAAAAAGTAGACACTTTAGTCAGCAACCATAAAAAACTCCTTCAAAAAACTGCTTTGCTGTGCCGCAATAGACGTTATATTTTCATAGCTTTCTAGCAGCACTCAAGGCTAACTTAACCGGTTTGGTTTTACATAGGATTAAAATTATATAGATATGCGTATGTAAGTTCTCGTGATATTGGTTTTAATTTAATATCTTGAGGGTAAAAAATCACACTTAAATTGCTTTTTAATAAGATACTTTAAGAACAATGAAGTTTGATGTCTCAAAATTAACATGGTCTGTGTGTAGGTTTGTTCATGAAATTTCTTTGGGATTGAGAATTTGAATGAGGTCCAATGAATTATGCTAGTGCTTTGCTTATTGTAATGATGAGTAAATAAATTTTGCAGTATGCATACAGGATAATAATATGTACCTATTAATTCATGTACAATCTGAATTGAATGATTGCGTCACGCTTTATTATTGCAACATCCGTGTGTGTTGCAGTTAGTATGGTCAAGAGTTGTTTGAAGATGTGACTGTGGCACAGATATTACAACTTCTCCAATGTTTTTTATGAATGTATCATGTATTGAGAAGGGGAGAGGAAAGAAGGAGACGAGATGAAATATTTCAGTCGTAAGTGTGTACAAATGATTAATAATTTGAAAAGACTACCTTTGTGTTTTGACTTGCGTGTTTGGAGTGTAAAGCAAAAGGGAGCAAGAGCCCATGAGTCGGTTCAGTTGCTCGCCACATTGCCATCGTGGTAATTTGTTATGCTTATAAAAATAATAAGAGTTATGGTATATTACCAGCCACTTATAGGTAAAGTATATACAGACAGCAAGCACAATATGCAATGCACGAAACGTAAATTTGTAAATGAAAATGAGTGACCGATGGTTCTTTCACAGTAACGTCAAAAAGCCACTGTTTACCAGTACCAATTTCAAACTCTGACGGTGCATCTGAACCATCTAAAACCACCCTGTTAAACAACAAGTGGCTCCACGGAAATTTCTACCTACAAGCTTGATTATGGAAAAAAGAAAATGAAAAATAGTTTGTACGAGAAGACTGAAACTGTAAATGTACAAGTAGTAGTGGGCACATGGATGACTTTAGACAAGAGCAACAACAGGAGCGGAGTGGCGGCAGCGGCATCAGAATAAAAATTACTTGAAGGAATGATGAAGCGAATGATAAAAAATGACACTTCGAAAATTAACTCTAGATATGACCTGGGGGTGGTAAGTGAGCATTGAAAGTATAAAATATAGTGTTGTATTCCCTCCGACATTCCGGTACAGCTCTCTAAAGCGCAAGGTAGGGTTAGGCGTAAAACTTTTGATGTATTATCTAAAGGAAATAAGGTTATTTTGGAATCGTGTTGGCCTCTTAACTTATGATTAGTTTCAAGGAAAGCATATCTGATACTGTCATTAACAAAAGTATATCGTGAAATTAGTGAATGATTTTTTACGATTAATGGAACTTTGACTTGCTGCTAGATAAACTGCTGTAAATTCTGAAGTATGCATCGTACGTACATACATATAATTCAAAGGTATTTTAAATGTATCATTAGATACTTCGCATAAACTATTTCTATGCATATAGCTTTTACATACGAATAATAAGTTTGATAGACATGCATTTGATATGATATAAAATTGATAAAACAGATATCGATAAAAATTTGCATGTCATTCTTTCTGTCACTTTGCGAAATGCATTCCTGTCATGAGGAAAAACTTAAAAGTCAGTTTCACAAGAGTAAACTCGCAGCTAAATTGACAGTTGACAGGTGTCAGGTGACTAGTAGGAAAGTCGGAAAAGGTCCTGTCTATTTTCTCACTTTATTTCTAACATCGCGTCAATTCACAAACCGAGTTTAAGCACATGCGTTAAAGGAAAAGTAAAAGTGCATGCCAATCTAACTGAAAGCGTCGCTCGCAAATGCCAATTCCATTTCCAGCAACTAGAAGCCGAGCCTGTTTTTACTTAGAAAGGATCCATTAGAGGAACAAAGTAAGCTTTTCTTTCCACAATCAACATTCTGCTGGAGACAAACATTTATTTCGTCAAAGATAGGTGACAAGACAAGAGAAAGACATATTTTAGCAGAATCTACCTTTCACGATGGCATCACAACTGCTACTGTCACTGTCAACATTCCAGATTTTTAAATTAATGGAAGTGAGCTTTATTCCATGTATAGAGCGTAATGCGAATCATGATAATTGTACCTGTAACTGTTCATCGAAAACTACAAAACAATATTTGCATATTTATTTGCTCAAGTAAGGGTACAATTTCAACAGATTAAGTAATACGTAATGATATAACAATTATACATAAAGCATTCAATCCAAATACTTGAATAAAACAAAAAAATATCTGTATCATGACCACTTTATGTAGTTCAAAATTTTAAAAATGTGGAGACACAAGAAATGTTGAAAAACCTTCGCAGACTGATTGCATTTAAATTCTAAAGGAACTTTAATAATTATTGTGTGTTCTCGTCATAGATTTATCATACTGGACACATGTTAATCATACATTATTATTATCATCATTCTCTTGTCTGGTTTTCTTCATGAAAATAATATGTAGTCTTGTTGTGGGCCGTATTTTGGTTCGCCGCTCCTCTGTAAGTTACATTCCCTTGCACATGGCTTTTCTATAAAGAAATGGTAGAATAACAATAATATTAAAAAAGTATTTTCACCGTGGTCCAGCCCAGGAATTAATCATCCGCCGGTCATGGCTATGAAAGAACATTGACATACGGACAAAGGGTTTGGTGGCTACCAGAGCGTGCACTGTTTGTTTCCTCCTCACTTGCTTTTCGGTAAACCTGTCTTGCCTGTCAGTTCATCTCCTAAACTCTTCAGCGTTTTTCGCTCCTTTTTGAGAGAGCAGGATGAGGTGGTATGATGGTGAACATCTCTACGGTTTTTTTTTGGAGTATGGGGGATGGTTAGTGGTGGCGGCATGGTAGGATATGTACCGAAGGAGTTAGTTGTGCATAAGTTGGTAAACATTCGTTCGCTCCAGTGGTTGAATGGATGAATATTATTCATCAGCCAACCAAAACAGACTCATGTATTGTGATGGACTTGTGAATAACGAAATATCTCAATGTGCTTGTCGCTTCACATATTATAAGAAGAATGTATAAGCTTGCCTATAATCTAGAGTAGAACGCTTTTTGTTGGATTAATGCTGAGTGTATATGGCCAAAGGTATTTCATAAAATGAATAGCTGAAAAAGAGCAAGTCAGAGCAGAAAGTAGAAAAACAAGATCAGCCAAAGTAGTAGATGTCAGATCACATCATATCAAAATTGCTTCCTGAAAAGAACATTATTCCTTAGTTTTCTTCATAGTCACCAACCAACTCTTCCTTTCTTTATGCTGCATACTTTCTTTCTAAAATAGTTATCCTATATAATAATGTTGTAAGAAAGTTTGCCGTTTCTTTGCAGGATCCTGTCCCTCCTTGGGTTCATTTAAGAATTCGGAAATGGAAAGGGTTAACCATGTGACCAAAAAGTATAATGTGATGTGATGTGACGGTGACAGGAGGATAACTAAAAACACAAAAAGTATACTATACACATTAGCAACTTGAGGAGAAGAGTTAAATTTTGATTTTGTATCAACATCTTCTCAGGAAAAAGGGAAAGGCTTATACAAAGTGAAGAGGAGAAGAGCTCTTGAGTAAACTAAAAATGTCCATTCCAGAAAATACTTTTCATCTTTTTCGTAACAAATTATGGTAATTAAGAAGAAAGTTTCAAAAACAGAGCTCTTCAATGAAAAAGTATGCAGTATTCTGAAACAACACGAAAATAGCGGTTTCTTTACTTTAATTATAATACAGGTCGCTCCCACGAAGCTTTCCACGTAACCACGAACATACTAGTAGAATGTCTGAGATTTCTTTACTTAAGAGTTGAACTAATATATTATACCAAAGTAAAAAGAAAGAGTAAGCTTTACTGCTATAATGTGGTCAACCGACATGAATCATAATTGTTTTCCATGCAATTTAATAAGACTTCATTACTCGCATGCATTGAACTCTCATGTTAAAACGGTTGTTTTTGTGCATCATTTGTGCACATGACTTGGACTGCATATTACCGGATAATGTTTTATGCACGCATGCATAACACTGACTTGTGTTTGCTTTAACTGAGCGGAATGGTAAGACAATCAAATGAAACATTTTCTTGGTCAACCCTCTCGTTTATAAACAAGCTAAATTTCTCATACAAAATCCTACATTTATTTGTCTTGACAGGATTCAAGTTCATTTTTTTCTTGAAAACGTAGAATTTCCCTTCTTGTTATTTCGGTTAGATCAGAGAACACATTTATCTTTGCAGATCATAACAACAACAAGCAGAAAAACCACCGCATCGTAGTATTCATCATCATCTTCATCACTATTATCACGGACACAGAATATGCCAGCTAGTCAGTCAGTGGCATCACAAAACAGGCAATGGGATCATCTGTCGGTATCGTCGGCAGCGACAATAGGGGAAAAAGATTAATGATTTTTGGCCAAAAGGGAGACACCCCATGTTTTTGAGCCAAAAAAAGTGAATTCTGATTTCCAATACCGCAACAAACATACCTTCTACTCCCACTTAAAATCTCTATCTATCGCTGTGTATTAATGAATCTATCTATATAGTGTATAGTACAGTATGGAAATAATGTAAGAGTAAAGAGGAAGAAAAAATATTCTCCCAGAGGAGGAATTGTGTAAAAAGCTTTGAATTGTGTTCATTCATTCATTTATCCAGAGAGCAATTAAATTTTATTTGCTAAAAATGCCAATACATTAAATATTAATTTATTGTTGTTTTAAAGCAAATATAGTCAAAACATAAGTTGTAAAATACGATGACCTTATGTTACAGGGTTTTACTAGGTGACACAAGTCTCAAATGAACGTTTTAAGTTGTGTAAGCCAACCTGAGACTAATTCGTATTGAATGCATTCAGGAACGTATGTTTCTCGTAGATGAACCGTGATTGTCTATTGGAAGACAGAGATGACATAATCACTTAAGCTGCACATTAAATGCTTTTAATTTATCTACCCATATATGTTTTTGTGTGATGTTTGCATCATATAAACCATTGTAATGAAGTAGTGCAGCTATATCATGTTCATGTAGATGCATTTAATGTAATAATTCAGAAGTTTTCATGGAAAATATTTAAATGTAGATATTTCCGTATTCCTCCAAAATTGAAATGTAGTAGCTGCAAGCTATTACATTTAATGATGGAGGATGGACTGACAAACTAGCAATGTTTGCTTATAATTTTACTTTATAAATAAACTACTTCTGTTCATCCCACCCTTTCATAGAACTCTGTTTGTATGATTGTATCTAATGTTGTGTTGTAATGCATTTATACGTGTAACAAAAATACCTTTTGTTTTGACAATCAGTGACAAGCATCTTCACCGTATTTTTAGCCCTTCTTTGTAACAGGAAATTTTTCTTTGAATGCTTGTGGGCAGTAGCCTGAGATGTCAGCAGTCGGCATTATTACACGGATTTATTTAGTGTGAATGTGAATGCAAAGTGTACAAGACATTTTCAGGAGGTACGCACTTGTTCAATAACTTTCAAACAATGAATATTTGTCTGATGACATGATACGTCATGAATGCGTTACATTTTCATTATTATTCAATCGTAACTCGTGAGTCAGGTCATTCATAGAATTTATTCATTTCACTTTGAGAACAAAATCCCTATAATACGAAATGTTGCAAGTCATGATGATTCTGACAAAATATTATGTTGATTCCTTTTGAAATCTATCGCCTCATTTCTTTTACTACTGTCGGCTAAGATATCATATTATTTGTTATTATATAAAATCTTTTACCCAAATGTACAAAAGCAACAACATTCTTGAATTCAAAGTTCCTATTTTATTGAGAATGAAGCTTTCAAAGTTTCTTGAATATTTTAAATACATATCTAATAATATTTAGACACCACATTTAACAAACTGTAAGTAGTCAAGTTGCATTCGTATATTGCCATTTATAAGACAACGTCATAATATACTCAAAACACTGTTGTAGGATGCCAGCTGTAAGTTGAAGCGGTGAAAAAGAGCGATCTATTTCTAATTCACTTCACCAATTATTTACAAGCGAGGAAAACTACACAATCAAAAAGAGCAAAAGTGTATTAAATATTTCACCGACTGCCAGACAAACAATCATTCAAGCCTCCTAATATGAGTGTCTAGCTTGACATTAAGCCATTTGTAAATCCTATTGGATATACACAAACTCACTAGTATGCATAATGTACATTGTAGACATTAGATTCACCAACGCTTCTATGTTCTCTTTATTTGCACTGAAACAATGTGGAGTGGTTGTTTCTCACTATCTTTGTAGTATCATATCAAGCCGTTTTGAGGGCACAATATTCTAGCTTTGTAGATATGTATATCTGCTTGCATCTATTTTTCTCGTGAATTTCTCATCACGTCAGATTACACATTTCATCTCATCTCCACTCATGTATTCTGACTAAAGCGTCAGAGCAGAAAAACAAATTCTTCGTCTACATCTCTGACTGAATCGAGTTAGGATTCCCCTGATCCTATAATAGCTTAGTTTCCTTTATTCCCACAATGCATGAATATTATAATGCAATGGCAATATGAATTCTATTATATCACGTTATTTCAAATGCCGTTTGCATTTATAAGCGAAGGAGATGAATCAAGTATGAATGTGCAAGATGAGTTACTAGTTTTCTTGTATGTTATTATGAAGCAGCTAATTCTTTGGTGCACTGAGAATTCATCCGGTTAAAAAACGCTTTTTGTTAAATACTTTATAGAAAAAAATTATCTTTTACAGCAGCATTGAACAAGATAAATGGACAATAAACCAATATGCTATCTTCGCATATATATTGGCTAACAACAGTAATAAAGTTTGTTTTGGCACTTTTAGAACATGCCATTAATAGAGATGCCCATTAGACACGACTATTATCAGTTATGTCATTTCAGCAGTGTCATACTAATGAGAACAAAGAGCACCTATTTAAAATTGTCAATTAAAAGGAAATGACGCATTCTGGTTGCAAGTTCCAATTTGGTCCATTTGTGAATTAGGCACTACATCATTCTGTATTAGTATTAATGTACTGGCAGCATCTTAAAATAGTTGTTCAATTTGACGTGCTCACCTCTTGCCATTAACGTTTTTTTTTTCGAGGTAAAAATTAAAAAATGATTCATGATCGTAAAAATGACAATGATTCATTTTAAAAGCCGTGTAAACTGATATACCTACCTTCTTACCCACCCATTCAATAATGTTGAGATGCTATATACTTCTTTGGGATTTTTTATCAGCTTTTCCTCATAGAATGTAGCCACTCGTTCATTTCTTACTATTTGTAATATTTACTCTAATGCGTCCATTGATATGCATGCATGAGTTCAAATATAAAATATTACTTGCTACTTGTTCTTATCTTTTGATAACCAATAACGAAATAACCACGTTCCTCCAGAAAATGGGAAAAACGTGGCTTTTTGCGTCACATGCATTTCTGCTTGCTCTCATTTAACTGTAGTCTTTTCAGTGTCTTAGGGAAAGCCATTGGAACGTACATTTTTATGGTTTTGGGGTACATATCTAGCCACTTTTTTGTAGTTCGTCCAAAACCAATACTGCCACTATTAAAGACCTCAGGTAAAGTGGTTATAGACATCATTTCATCTCAAGTAGAAAAGGAAAAAAGCGAAGACAATGACTGAATCCAACATTTTTTTGCGAAAAATTGAATGAGACACTTCTCGCTTTTTTCCTTCTGCCCTACGATTATTTTTTTTTTCAAAGCGTCATCGTCATCATCTCCAACACTCGCTTTTCTCTTTCTTGTCTTTGTCGTCGTTCCACTGGTTCATTCGCTCGTACACATGGCATTTTCCTCATTTATTACCCTTTTCCTGTTCTGTTCTTCTTTGTAAGTACAATATCTCATTCTTTTTGGAATATGCAAGCATTTTATTCATTGATATCATTATAGCCAAGAACCTTTTGCCGAAGCGGTGGTTGTGCAGTGGTGGTGGTGTTGGTTTCAACGGAAGAGCTGCAAGCTTTCAGAGGATACGGAGGACAGGAGAAATGAGAGGAAACCCTTCTTTTTCTTATCTCGCCCTCTCGTTCGATTTGCTTCCAATGAAGTGCATTTTTTCTCATTTCCATTTTTCTCATCGACCATGCCTGCCTTTTTAGCCTTCTTTTATATCTGTCATCCTCTTCTCAGCGTTATTTTTTTCACAGAATGTGTAATAATAATAATGACATGAGTTTCTTCTCATATTCTTCGTATTATATGTCCTCCACATTTTGCACAAAGATAAAGACAAACGCACGGCTTCATGGTTGCATTGGCAGTCAACGAATATATGTACGTTTCTACCTTTAGAAGAGATGAGGTTTTGGATACGTTCAAAATCTGAGTTATGAACGAAAGCCAAGTTAAAAAGGCTTGTGTCTATATTTGTACATAAGTGATAATGGTATGGCTATTATTGATAACAGCTCGTATACAGTACCTTGGGGGACTCGTAAAATTTAGTGGTGGCTGCAGTGAAATGGAATGAAGGAGAAGGTAAAAAAAATTGGTGACAAGGCTTTAATTGAATTTCTTCTGGATATTGGTATCTCTTTATTAAATGACGATGAAAAAGGAAGTAAGCATTTGGGGAAAAATTGTTCCTTTGTACTTTGTTCTTCAGATTGCATTGCAAATTGAAATTGTAAATTGTCTTCTTGATTGAAAAATAGAAAAACCAAAACCGACGATTTGATTGGTTATTATGATTTGATATTTTGATAAAGACAATATATATAACTATGTATATGAGGTGCAATGAATAAACAGCCCTACATATTTTATGATTATCCATGCAATATATATAATCGTCTATGCATCCAAGGTAAATCACCAGATTTTTGCTGAATTGATCCAAAATCGCAAATTCCCAAAGCAGCAAAGCATACAGTAGTGTGACAACGATTTCTTTTGTATTTAACTTAACGTCCCAAGTGTAAGTCCCAACTGTTCCCAAAATAAGATTAACACTTTTTGCGGGATATTTTTACAGAAAATTTTGTACTCGAGTGAAATGCCTAAAAATGTAATGTGATCTTGAAATGAAGAGGAGCGAAAAGGGGAAATTAAATTCTTTGCATGAATTTGCATCCCTGATTGGTTCATTTACATATTGATGGAGAGTTCAGGAAATACTACCTGATAAGAGACGATTGCGGAAAAGCCTCTCTCTTTAGAGTTCGTTGTTAGTTTAAACTTTGCCAGCCCCTTGGAACTCGACTGGAAATGTATACATACAAACGAAGTAAACATGAGAAGTTCCCGACTGAGGAACTGGTTGAACTGAGCAAACGAATACATGCATTTTCATAAGAAGATAATACTTAAACGACTATGCTTACTTCAGACAAACACATAACCAAAAAGTATTGAGCTTTAAACTGATAAAAGCTTATTGGGAAAGTAAAATATGTCTCGTTTCCATAATATGTGCTTGTAGATGGTGATAGAGGAAATGAGGAAGTCAACAAAACCAGAAGATGGTTGCCAAAACCAAACCCTTTCCACTTCCTTCTACTTTGTCGATAATAAAACTAACTTATACATCCATATATAGGTAGTATATTATCTCATTATTGCTATAATAATTATCATACATGCATGCTACCAAACCAAAGGAAAAGGAAACTAACATGAAGTACAACGACAACAAGGTTTCATTGGAAAAATTCAGAGAATCCAGTTATAATAAAATATATCTGGACTGTTTGTATTTTGTTACAAACTTATAAATACATACAACTAATTTTAAAATTATTTATTGTGAGAAATATTAGCATAGTTTAATTGCAACTCTTGCAATTACAAGGAACATGATAAAATTAACAGAACACAAATTTTGTGCCTGTCTTGATTTTATAAAAGTATTATTTGTAATTTATAGTTTATGTATAATAAAAATAGCTACAAATTAGATCATGATATAAATAGTAACAAAATTGGATGAAGAATGGCTTAGGTTGTGACATTGGCTATTGTACACAAGTTTATTACAAATTGATCAAAGTAGGATTCTCCTGATTCAACTCATTGATGTGACTGCTGGTCTCCTCCACTTGTGAAATAACAGTTCCTCCGGATCCACCACAGTCTTGTACGCGTATCGGGTTCCACAACATATTTGTTGAGTTTAAATGTTTGAAATTATCATTAGAATCAGGAAAATAGTAAGGCAGTCCCCCACTTCCAGCAGCAGCAACTGAGCACTGGGCTGACAAGTCAAATGCATTGGGTCGCATCATGGTTCCTATTGTATTTCCAGGAATGCCACCATTATTCTGATTCAGCACTTCAAAAGCTGAGGAGATTGCAGGTCTTTCCAAACTCGCAATTGGCGAACTAGTGTAATATGGATGGAAATTGTCGTATTTTGAACTTTGAGCATTATTATCAAAATTTTCAGCGTAAGCTGGGAATGAGGTTGTCAAGAGTCCACTTGGATTGCCGTCTGTGGAAGTGTCACTTCCATACCCACACTGCTTGGAACCGTAATCAGCCATATACTGATTGTAAGTTGGTGGAGGAGGTTGGATGGAATAAAGATGATGAGGTAAGCTTTTCCCATTTGCTCCAAAAGTGAGTTGTCTTTGATGGTGGGGTGATGCAGCACATTCTGGAATTTTCACATGAAGCTCGTGTACAGATCTATCCATTGGATCTAGGATGAACTGCTGTTGTACTGGAGGATTGTTGAGAAAATTAAATGAGGAAGTTGGGGATGACGCATTGTTGACGAGATCGGTAGAAGTGGGAAAGGAATGTTGAGATGCATATCCGCTGGTAATCTCACTATTGCTGCTAGCGCTACGGTTAAAATCCTCATAAAATCCTGATGAATCCCGTACCTTTCTCAGTTGGACTCGATGAGGATTAGTAGGAGTACTAGCTTGATAGCCCTTTATACTAATGTAAGAATTTTCATCTTGACAGTCATCAGTAGTAGCAGCGGGAATAGAAGTAGAATCAGCCATCTTGCTGTTGTAAGGAGGGGGTGGTGGCGTTCCACACATGATTTGAGATACGGGTTCATTATTGGGTGCAGCAGTAAAAAGGCCAGAAGTAGCTGATGCTACTGCTGTTGTTGTGGAGGATGATGTTGATTTGGATGCAGATATTGTTGACACAGAGCTCGAGGTTGACGTTGACATTGACATCACTGACAGGTTAGGAGGGGTGCTGCATGAGGGAGAGTCCATCTGTTCTTCTCGCCTTTCAAACGCAGCAGCTCTTTCCTCAACTCCATTGCTACAAATCATATCGTTTGCATTATTTCCATTCGAAGCTGTGGCGGTATTGGAATCCATATCGCATTCGGATGGAGAAGGATTTTCTCGATGACGAGACAGAAGCTCTTGGGATGATGATGTTTGCAGAACGGTCCCACCATGATGAGAACTGCCACAGGTTGAGCTGCTGCCTCCACAGATTCCACTCGCATTGTCGCAGTGGGAAAGGGTCTGAGATGAGGAAGATGGGTGACTGGGGGAAGAACCATCGTCACCTGGAGATACAGAACCGGATTTTGTAGGAGTTGTCGATCCCTTTTGTTCCTTCTTGTATTTCATTCGGCGATTTTGAAACCAAATTTTTATCTGTCTTTCGGTCAGGTTGAGCATGGCAGCCATTTCGATACGCCGAGGTCGGCAGAGATACCGATTGAAATGGAACTCTTTCTCGAGCTCTACCAATTGTGCGCTTGTGTATGCAGTTCTTGCTCGCTTCGTCGGATGGTCGCTTGTTTCTGAAATTTGAAATAGAGAAAGTTGTAAAACATGCCTACACGATTTCCTAAAAACTTTCATTTTCGATAGCTTAAATTATCATCATTGCATATTGCACGAAAAATTTAGTTCAGGTCTACGCAGTCATCGTAATCGTGAAATCACATGCATTTCTATGATAGCTACAACGACAAAAGCTCCCTCCCTATTTTACGCATTACCCCATTTGCATCAGCATTTTTGCCCTTGTTTGTCCCACGCTCTGTTTGCTACTGTCCTCCACATAAGAAATGAGAAGGTTGACAGACTTTTTCAAATCTAGTCACGCAATCCACCAATTTTTGTCTTTCGAGATAAACAAGAACTAATTTTAAGATATTTATATGGAACATTATACAGTCATACCGCTTCTGACTATATATATTGCGTACTCATTTTATATGTCACAGCGCTTAAACTTTTTCTATGAAGTTTAGTTTTACGTGTTATGCACGCAGATATCAAGCAATACGTTATTATACGTGAGAGAGAATATATAGTAAGCACAAAATCTAGTAACAGACATAGACGATACCTGTAATCACACGCAATTCAAGTCATTGTATACCGTTTGCGTTTGCTTAAATTCATACAGCATGCAGATACATGTACAATTTGATGATTTTACAAATATATAACTTTCATAAGAGAAATGACAAATTT
This sequence comes from Willowsia nigromaculata, assembly GCA_034700605.1. Lineage (NCBI taxonomy): Eukaryota > Metazoa > Arthropoda > Collembola > Entomobryomorpha > Entomobryidae > Willowsia > Willowsia nigromaculata. Next base: position 20,907 of record JAQIXX010001354.1, read on the forward strand.
TCCCTTGCCTATAGTCACACATTGATTTTTACTTTACATGCTTGTTAATAGAAAAAACCAATGATCATCTTCTTATCCATTTCAGCGGCTACTTTTCAACGATTGGCTGGCTGCCGGTTTATGGCAGGAACAAACAAGTTTTCTTTTTCTGAATGATATGGCTTGATATGCGTGATTGCATGTTTCAGGTATGCGGGACATTGGACATGCGAACGTGAGTAAAGTAAAAATAATTTGTTTTGAATATTTCTTTGCCATTCTTACAAAACTCTGTGAAAAACTAAGTGTACAGGTAAGAATTTTCCAAGAAAAATAACTTGCGTACACTCCTCAAGTGCGTAATGCGTGTGTCCAAGACGCAGGGAGTACGTGCAATTTCATTAAAAACTTTTTGCAGTACGTTTGTGAGGAAACAAAAGGAAAAGTTGAGTTGATATCTAATTTTTCTAGTAGTTTGTGGGATAAGTGTGGGATGCCGGATACCTGACGGATGAGTAAACGGTACATACACTCACATTACATTACATGCATTTCTTATTGATAACTACTCTTTTCTCACTACTTTTAGTTTCGAGCCACAGTATATCCCATCTTTATCTCTCTCTCTCTCTACTGCTCGATTATTAGAATGAGTCTAAGAAGCAATGAAATAAACCAGGCTAGGTATATTACACAATCTCATGGCTATATATGGTTACTAACAGCTATGTCTACATTTAACGCACATGGATAACCTACTTAACAAATCCAGTCAGCTACCGCTTGGGATGGAAAATTTTTTCCTCCCATTTCCCATGAATATCATGATGATTACTTGCGTGCTTCGGTTCGGAAAGGTTCACGTTGGAAAACACCAAAAAGCGTTACACAACTGTCTGTAGTACTTCATGACAGTTTGATAATCAGTACCAAGCATTTCCCTTAATATAAACGCATACTATATATTATGTTCTGTATTTATTCAAGAAAGGTATATGAGCAGTTCATACCAGATCAGGAATAAAGTTTTGAATCAAAGCATTGGAAATTGGAGTAATGTGACTGCATACTATTTATTTGTTTTGCAACTTTTGTTTGTTCTGCAAAGAAAAGGTTGACTGCAACGAATGCAGAATGCAAAACAACAAAAACGCGTTTTTCTCTTGAGAAGGGCAAACGAGGACAAGGGCTATTAACAGTTTTCCTCAAGAGACGTAATTAATGAGCGTTTTGTCCTTGTTTGCTAAGCATCATTTGAAAAAGTAGAAGGAAAAAGATCTGACTCTCGAGGTAACAGTTACTGTCTTAAGGCCAAAAAGTTTTAAGGAAATACAGAAAATCTTGGTAGACCAGCTACACCATGGTATAACCGATTACACTAGGTACATATAAATGTTTAGAAGAAATGGATGCACCAACGTTGTACTTTGTACTACTAGCATGCAGTGGTGCAACAAAGATTATAAGCTTGCTAATGAATCGGGCAAAAGTGCATCTGTGTAAAGTTGCCCTCTTCCATGGGAGAAAAAAGGCTCTCTTGCCAAACAACAAAATTATTAATGATCTTGTAACAATTAAGAAAACAGTTTTTCATCTTCGATTTCTCATCGGGTTTGAGTGAAGAAAGAGAAATGGAGCGCAGACAATAACATGTAGAATGAAACAAGCTCATAGTATAATATTACAGCTACATGCATACATGCTCTAAGCATAACCAAGTAAATAAGTAAAACACGTTTTACCGATTGTGGAAGATGAGGTGGGCAGCTGCTGTAAAGACTTGGAAGGACTTGCTGATGCTGGAGATGTCCTATGATGATCCATGGAGTCAGACATGTGATGACCTTGTGACATTTCATCTCCTGAGGGATGATCTCCATTTCCCCCACTGCCCATAGTAGAATTGGCCCATGGCGCCCAATTTTCTATCCCATTCCCGATATTACTGCTAGACCCTCCTGTTACGAGTACACCCCGATGATGAGCTTCACCAGGGATTGTGGTTGACTGATAGGGATGCTGCTGCTGCTGTTGCTGCTGCTGTTGTTGGTATGAGTCCAGCTCAGCTTTTGCCACTGCTGCTGCAAGAATAGAGCTTGTATCTCCGTTCTCAGCTGCAATCCACTCCGCACTTGGCATTTGATTGTGATGCATGTATGAAGATGGGGCATGAAGATAATCCGGTATTCCAGAAGCATATGCAGAGGTGACAGGGATGCTGCTGTGGTTATATATGGAGTGGAGGACAACTGGACTGCCTGACCTCAGATTGTCATTATGATTATGATGTTCCAGGAGTGGATGATGGGAGCGGAGAACGGATGTGGAGTCGCAATAACTTGGAGGAGCCAAGCAGTTCATACTACTTGTGATAACGGTGGTTGCAACGGGAATATGACAGCCTCGCTCAGATTGTAATCCTTGATGCTGAGCAATGAGATCACTATTATTGTGGTGGTCAGATGGCACAAATGACTGTGTGGATATAGCAATTGAATTTGGATTCGGACTGGCATCAATGTTCCCTGGACTGGAGGGTGCAGCGGTGGCTGTGTGATAACAAGCCGGTGCCGTTGCTGGAGACAAGGGAGAAGGGTTAGTACTCCTAGTCGCAGTTCCTACCAATACTCCATTCTGATGATGCTGAGCATAAGGTTGAAACACCACGTTTTCTTGCATATGTGGTGACTGTTGCTTTTCTAGATGCTCAAGTGTCGTTGGTGGCGATGACCGTGACATTTTGGTTATTTATGACGCAATAAATATAAGTTACAGCGCCACTATGAAGAGCGATTAATACAATATTTGCTTCTGATGTTGTTTTTTGCACTTATTTGCTGACCACGTTCTGACTTTATTTGCTTTGTCACCTGCTGTTCAAAGGGGGAAATGCCGGCAAGGGAAGTGAGAATTTGATGTATTTCGTAAATGGGCAACCTGAGGAACACAATAAATAATTGTCTGTGTTTAACTTCAAGTATTAGTATTTGTAGGTAAGTACATTTCATATGAAATCGACCCAAATGGCATAAAAAACTGATATACTGTGATGCATTATAACGTGAGATTTGTTGCAAAGCAAAGTAAATAAAACAGACACAAATACGGTCCTTTTAGTACAAAAGATGCCATGATTGATTTACTACTTGCCAAAGCAAGGATTTACTATAAACCGTAGAAAGATGAATGTATTTCAATAGATTTGGTCCTTTTTAGATTCCACAACAGTACATCATCATCTTACGATCTTTACCATTCGTTATAATATGACTTTGCTTTGTCAAAATGCAATCTATTGTGTTACAAAAATCTCCTGGTGCTTGTTATTGCAATGCATCATTGTATCTTTTTTCTACTCACGAAATTCTTGTTTAAAAAAGAGCATAACTCTGAAGAAAAACCAGTGAAAGACTGCTTCGTCTACTCAAGTTAAATGCTTTTTCGCATTTATGCTGAAACTAAATTCATGTAAAATGGAAGAAAAAACGTGACAGTAAATGGCAACCTCTGTCTAATCGTAAAGCAAAAGCAAAAATCCGACTCAGATAAAGCCTTTTTTTCATTTCAAAAGAAAAACTTGGACAGAAATTAATGGTATCTTTATCCTTGACTATTATTTAGAAAAAAACATTGAATGAGTAGAAGAACACCCATGATCCCAAATGTAAGTATCCTAGCAGGGCATTGCCTTTGCCTTAAATGCCGGTAAATCGGTAAGTATCTTTCTGACTTTTTAAATGACAATGCGACTTTTGCGACGTGGTTGAAAGGAGGATTTCTCTGGATATATGTTTCTGTTTAGTAAGGAACTGTAGAAGGACTCAGTTTGGATTCAGATTTCAAGAGAAGTTAAGCTTACCAGAAAATAAAACCGTTATTCCAGTGACTTTCGGATGTCACATGCTCAGTGCATATATAATCTCGTGTGTGAATTTTGTTTTTTATAGTGGCACTTTTACACACTGTTTGATTTTCACTGGATTACTGAATTAAAATACAACATGCTATATTGCAAATAATAGCCAAAGAGTGTCAATAATTTATGAACAAAACAACTTTTAACGAATTCTGTGCTTTAAAAATGTATTAAAACAATGCAACAGGGCTTAATGGAACAGTTGAGCAGTTAGTTTGTACTCGTTGAGTTCCATAAACAGGAGTTTAACTAAAATGTTGACATTATACTGTTGCTTTCTAAACTAGTAAAGTTACCATGTTTGGCACGAGCTTTTTAAAGACTTGAACTCTAGGCGAAAATCTTCATGAAATATTCATGAAAGGTATGACGGAGTCGAGTGAGTAATGCATATTTATATACGTATGTTTCATTTTGTATGCACCAGTTATTCTTCCATTTCCAGTGTTTTTTGATGTGTTGACATATTCATGTCATCATACCTACTCAGTGTATTGTGGTTTATGAGTGCATGATGATGAGTGTGTTTACATCTTACGTCAAAAATCAAGAAAGTAAAATGTTCAGGTTTCAGGTATACTGTGTATATCTATAACGTGCACGGATATTTTGACTATTCGTGGATAGTGGGAAGAACTATACTTTGTTATGCGTGTGGAAGGTATATAATGCATTTGAGTATATAATCTCTGGATAAAGTTGTCGTTGTCACTCTCTTTTGGGATAGTTTCGTTGGTGTGTACCTGTTCAGAAAAGTTGAAACAAAAGGTAAAACTAATGAAGGGAAAACCAGTCAAAATAGTCAAAAAGTGCATTTAATATTTTAGCTTTAGCTCGTGTCATGCTCAGATTTACAATATTGCCTGTGAAAAGTAACGTTTATGCAGTATGCATGTGTACATGGCATGCCTCTAACCAATCCGCATAGACATGATGGCTTAGACAACTAACAAGTCTGCCAACCCAAAAAATGAAATTTGGATTATAAAAATTATTTTAAAACATTTTTTTCATTTAAATAACGAGTAAGATTGTTATCTACGTGAAGATGCTTGTAATCAAGTGTTCAAAATGGCAAACGTCAAATCACCAGTTGCACCTGGACCCTTAATCTAATGAAAAACAAGCATGCTCAGGAAAATAAATCCAAGATATGATAGGATGTATGTATGTATGAAACTTTTATATATTTTCAATAATTAAGCAACATGTGCATTTCACGCGTGAATGGTTTCAGATATTTGTCGTTTGGTCTACATTTTAAAATCATGCATAACTTTCGCATTTTAGTTGAATATTATGTTGATAGTAATATATGTTTTTGCAGCCTTAAAATAAAATATGGTTAACATTGCGTTTTACTTCGTGTTTTCTTGCTGTACGTCACGTTCACCTCACCAATCTCCAGGTTAAAATACTCATTTGAGATTTGAAATTTTGGAAAGTTGATTGGTAATACTGGTATCTTCTCTTTTCAGTTGCAACTGCTTCTAACTGAAACGAACAAGTTAGCTAACCATGAAGAATGTATACAAATTGTAGCTACTGAATTCACTCCATGTTCAAACATAATCTACATATTATAGTACAAAATAATATTCACGCGATTTGGACAACGTTAAAATACATGACAAATTTATTGCGTAAATTTAACGGAAAGGTCATGAATTGCGTAAATAAATTAATGAGCTGACCGCTGGCAAGAGATTTTGCTGGCAAATGAAGGTAAGCGATTTAACTTGTCTACTTGTCATATTGCCTTAATTTTTGTGACGACTTCTGACACAAAATAGGAAAGTGAAGGAGTCAATGCTAATTAAAGAATTAAGTCGCTTGTTTGCTTATTTATAAATAAACCAGCCGATAAAATCTAAGTAAATACTGTACTCCACCAAATAAGGGGCTTATTTGTATTATTTGAAATAACACTTTCAGTAACTCGTGCCAAAGACGAGACAATAGACTCAAAATGAAAACCCTTAAGCCAGTTGTCGATATGTTACGTTGGTGGAAACGTCCAAAGATTATAAATACAATGTGAATGAGATCTCCTGCTGTGTCACTCACGCTATACCTTTTCTTGTATCGTCCCTTTTCAGTTTCAATTTAGACAATGAATTAGTACACACATACGAAATACAAACACAAGGTACACAAATGGAGTTTAGGTATGGTGCAACCAACTGACTACCGTTTGTGTCAATTTCATTTCTTGCTCATGAAGGATTTCTTGTGTTACGGCAATAATATTGACGATGAAAACCTTTTCTGATCTGTCTAAAGATAAATGAAATGCTTAAATCTTCTCTTCCTGTTTATGCCTGTCTTGATTTTTGGCTGTGTGTAAGCTACCGTTTACATAATAATTATTTGTGAGTGTTCATACCTGGCTCAGGACAGACAACTAATTATGCGTAGAAATAAACTAAGCCTAAAGTAAATGGTAAAAACTCGTGATATTTCCTGTCAACGGACATGTCTCGTGTGGGAAAATAAAATAGGGTCACAATCACAGTCAAATTACTACTGCTAGCAATCAAGTTTGGCTTGACATTATTAGCAGAGACTCATGCATGGTGTAATGGAAAAACGGAAAAATAAAATATTTTTTCGTACAAGTATTTTAAATGCAAAATTATGTTATGCCAAGAAAGAAAGGTATGACATAGACATACAATTTATTTTTTAATGATAAGAACCGGAAACAGTATCAAGAGATTTTGTTATCGTCGTATATGCAAGAAGCCCACATGATCTCATAAGTGCTCAGCAATGTACGTACAATCATGATGTCTCCATTGTACCCTTACGTAATCGTGGCAGACAGTCCTTCAAACCCACCTTTCTTCAATAACAGAAAATGAAGGTTCTCAGGTGACAGAATGAGATCTTTTGGTTTTGTCAGGCATCATCTATGAATTTTAAAATCATTCACAAAATCTTCTTACGCGTAGAGCAGTAAACAATAGAAAAATAACATCTTACTTACATGCACCAAGTCAACATATTGTACGAATATGTTTTTTCCGGGAGGAGACTGATTTACTACATTCATAATACCTTTTCTAGTCGAATTTTGGATTTATGAATGAAACAAAAGCACAACAACAGACAATACTTCAAAATGGAGCCATTCATTTCTTTCAAAACATTCAGGTGTGCATTTTGTATTTCATAAAATCAGCCTCCTAAAACCTATTTTGAAGGACATTCATTCATGACCATTCATAAAAGTCGTAACTTTATTCAATGATCTAGTTTTGATCTTACATCATAGATACGTCTTCATAGAATACAAAACGTGTAACGCATGCTCACAGGTGGTATAGCACCAAGTTCACGGTGAAACCAAAAGATTAAGTTTAGAGGACCACCACTGTGATGCCTATCACCCCACAGCTAAAATAATAGAGTCATTTAGTCTTTTAAGGCACCACACAGCAGGCGACAACAAGCTTCCTGCTGGGATTTTACGTGCTACTCAACTTGATGCTCAGATATATATAATCCATGAAATAGAACATTATTTATTATCTTTACATCTTGCTTCCTCACAGCAAAGTGCCAGTCGAAAGCTAAATATATAGTAGTAGGGTTCAGATTGATGATGCTTTAATAAAATTAATAGTCTGTTTATGTTCAATTTATCAGACAGTGTACATAGCCTTATTTTTAAAATGAATATTGATAGTAAACTATTTAAGACAGAAATAAATGCAAGCAAAACACTTTTGAGGAAAAATATATTTTATTTTTATCAATACATGTAAAAAGTAGCAATTGAATTTTTTTACAAACTTGTGTATTTCTTATCATTGCTCAAAATGAAGCAAATAGAATTTTGAAAAATAAATGTAGAATGAAAAATCTTTTTGATCTTCATGACCAGTTGGGTAGTTTTGCTATTCATTGTAAGTGTATAAATATTTACCTCATTCAAAAAGTTGTTCATAGCCAAAATTGAAAAATGTAGATTTGCTTTAATTGCCGAGTAAGACGATTGTTGATTAATGCGTTCATATTTTGTACGCACTTGCTATTACGCATGAAAACTATTATGATTTTAAATCTTATTAAAAAGTTTTATCATTAACACACGTATCTTGTTTTTAGTTGCATTTCAAGTCTAGTCAAAATCCTGTTTATCCACAACTGTATAACTGTAACATTTAGTAGCTCTCGACTTCAATATCGTATCTCATTTTATATACTTCTGCACAGAAGCATAATATCTGCTGCAATCTATCTATACAGGTTTACTCACGGTAAAAGTAATTTTTCATTTTGAAATGACTTTTACTAATCCTCCAGACAGATAAATAGATCTAAATGTCCACCTTTCCACCTCACTAGAATCATATTGAAAAAAGGAAAAAATCTTGACGTGAGTTTGATTTGAATTTATTTTTTATACAATATTTTTATATTACTATGCAGTCGGTATCTTGAACATATGCCTTCTTTGCTGTTTTACAAATCTTCTACTCTTTTGGATTATATTTTGGTAGAAAAAGATGAAAGGGGGAGTGCACCAGACAGGATGCAGAATTATAATTATGTGAAAAAAAGTTAATTAATTATAAGACAAAGACAGAATTATTATTACAGCTGGAAACAAAAAGGCACGTATTTTTTTCTTTTGTGAGGAACGGGTTGAAGGAATCTTGCGTAGTAATTGGTATAAAATGGACTCATAAAAGAGCTTGTTCAGAAAACAAAAGGTGAGATGATGTGGCAGTGTTTACTTGCTCTTCGTCAAGTCATATCACACAATTTCGTAAGCATGAAATCTAGACATGATATAAAATCTAACATTTATAATTTATATGGGTACATGTTATATATATTGCAACGTTTGTATGTACATCATTCTCAATTTATATGAATATCCACTAAAAGTACTACATCAAAATTAAACGTATTAGTAGGGAGAAACGACAGCAGCTTGAAAAATCATCGCACAAAACATCTCTCATAAGACAAGATTAAAAATGAATATCGCCCATGACGAAAAAAGAGCGAAGATAAACATGCTTACTCTCATCGTCAACAGCTTATACGAGACTTCATATATAATTCCGATCTGACTCGGAGATACTTTTACAAGTCGAACTCTTTGTTTAGCTCCTACTATAATATATATTGAGAATGAAAGAAGGTAAAAGGGTTTGATCATCTCATCCCTCTGCATATGGTGCCAGAGGGAGAAAAGTAACTCACAAACACAATCACAAAGGAAAAAAAGCAGATATTCCTATATTGATTAATATTGTATCTACATACAAAAGAGTTTGATAAAGGTGGAAAAAGATGCTTGTGGATGACTGAGCTGAGCAACTTATGCTCTTCTCAGCTATATTAAAAAACGCAATGCCATATACACTCTTGACATGCAAGAGAAATAATAAGTATAATGTTACATACATGAAAGATATATGAGCATACGAATACGTATCCAAATCCAAGTGCTTAATAGAAAAGTACTGAATGGGTATTATGATAATATGTGGAATGATAATATGCAAGAATGCACCCGTTGTCGTCGCATATACTTTGGTATGTATTTCATATAAAATTTTTTGTTAGTGGCAGTAGTTGTAGTGGTGGTGGTGGTGGGAGCCAGATAGAAAAGAGAAGACGGAGAAGAGAATTGTCTTGTCGAATGATTAGAATGGTTGGATGTTCTCTAATTTGCAGGGATTGAATGTACGAGTCAACCTTTCCTCGGAGGACCCATCCATCATGTGCCGTCAACTCCCCAAAAACTGTTTCTTTCCCTGCCCCATATGTCTCGCTCCTCCAACCAACCAACTTTACAAGACCAAAAAGGAGACCAAGTGAATAACAAAAGTGAGACGCTTTTTCCAATAGAATTTTGCCCTTCTTCCTTTTTTACTTACTTTTGTTTGTACATGTGAAACTCAGGAGCTTTTACGAGATGCATTGTGTTTGCTCAACTTACGCAGTTTCGTTGTTTTTTCCCAACTTTCACATCGCACTATTCGTAGTACGAATTTCGTAATATAACTATGTTCGTATTCGGTCAATGAGTGTGCAGTTTTCTGTGACATTAAAGACCTCAGCGTATGTAGATACATTTAAGTTTCAAATAGATTTATAAGTATTCATAACACTAGGAATTTAACTCCTTTGCAAGAATTAATTTAGATAAACTATGACATTAAATCACATTTTACATGCAATGTTGCAAACACAATTTATAATCAAGCTAACTAATGTACGAATTTAGGCAATACTTACACCGTGTGTGCCTTTTTTAATGTATTCATGTATTTGGTATTTTTTAATTAGCTACACTTTGAAAGAAACAAACGAATAGAACTCTCATAACAGCAATGTATTATCAAGCTAAAGTTAGAAAAATTGATCTCCAAAATAAATATTTACTTGATTGTAAAAAATATGAAATGTATTTTATAATCAAAAAGTAAATTTCAAGCCAAATCACAAGTCACATCATATTGTTTGTATGTTGAATGCATTTTTGACAATACTAGCACTAGTATTCCAACGGAAACAAAACGATATCTATGAGTGAAATCTGAAACCAATGTTAGGGAGGTGAAAGAAGAGAATCTGAAGCCGATGTTTTTCTTGATGCACAAGCTTGCCCTCTGGTACAACAGATTCAATTTGCTAGATAAACTAGAAAAGGGAGAATGTTGAGGTTTTACGCGTCTCACATAGATGGAAGGTACCAGAGTTTGTGAAGCCATGCCTCCTTTGTTGTGGAATCGGATTTATCATTGAAGGCGCATAATAAAAATTGAGAGATCTGATATACTCAAAATAAACTCTTAATCTAAATAAAATTTATTTGAGGTAAGCTTAACACTTTTTATTAGTTTTAGAGACAAAATACCGAGTCATGTACTTAAGGACTTACTTTTTTCCTCCTTTTATTAGAAACCTTACAAACGCACATTGTTTCTGAATACTAAAAGTATATCGTAGTGAAGCATGCAGTTCATTTTTTACTCGCATAGTGGGGTCGGTGTAGTTTGTAGTTGAGTGCTATATTGCTACCAAGCCAGTACACATTGTTTACATGCAAGCTATATTGTGTAATCTTCCATTTCTCTTGCCATAATACGCAAAATATAATCTTAATACACATTAGAAAACTTGGATGAATAAATATTAAATTTTGCAACGAATAGTAATCAGGAAAGGATTTTCTGCAGCGACCTGGATTAAAGACTAACAATGCTACTTATCATTCGTTTGTACATACAATTATTGCTAAAAGTGGAATGCAGTAGTTGTGCGAAAAAGCAAAATGATTCTCAAAGTCAACCCTTGCCATGTACAATACATTTAGACAGTTTCAATGTACCATTGAGTACTGATATTGCAAATAAAATTCTCTTTTTTTATTATGTTAAACATGTAGAATCCTATGCAGTATGTCATGTAAACGATTTCCTTTTATTTAGATAAAACATTTTTACGGGGTTTTCCAGCTCACAGCATCAGTCAGCGTGATTTTGTGAAATCAGTCTCAGTTTCGCTTTTTTGTTGGTGCTTTTAGTCCAATATTTTTACATCCCACTCTAAAAATTCAGTCTTGGCGACGCCAACACGCTGCTTTAACCACCAGCATATAACAAACAACAGCATCATCATCATGTTCTAAATCACTGACTTTCAGAAAAGGAAACACGGTTACTTTATTGAAGACGGAAAATGTACATAAGCAAAACGAACATGCATGAGTAACTACGACCACTTTTCCCAGTCAATTCAACCATCGCATTTCATCTGCTGGAGTGCTAGTTGTAACAATTTGCTACCGTAAAAGTTGTCGTGCTTACAAGATACGATCCTCCTTCATGCGTTCCAGTAAAATAGGTAGAAGTTCCGTTGGAGAATCATCTTAGATATTTTTTAAAAATCCTTAATACTCTCGAGTCTAGATGCAATAGTCTTACTAATTTAGGACATGCGCTCTAATTTTTCAAAATTTGCAAATGAACATGACACGATACAAAACATGATTGAATTCGATAAAGCCATAAAATTGAAATTCAGTCTAGCAAAGAGCTGTTTACTAGACTTGCAATTTTAATGCACTGCTAAAAATATACAACATACCAGTTCTCTTGAATATCTACAGCAATCATTTGTATGTTAGGGTTGTAAATAGATCAGAGCATAGCTTAAAATTACATGTTTATGCAATACAAACGAAGCATATTGAACTTGTAAAGCCTTCATTCTCAACTTGGACACATTTGCGTATTAGAGTTAAAAGTGCACTTTCGGCTTCCTAAAACCATGTTGAGCCAATCCTTAATTCGTTATCATCAACCCTGTTTGCATGTTTTACAGCAGGGCGTCGGGCAGGACGCAGATAAATGTGTGTGTATCCTTGCATGATTCTAGCACAATAATAATTTTCATCAAGGATAAACTATCAAACTATTCATTACGAGCTAATGATATAAAAGAAAGGGAATTTAAAACGATATCAAAACTATGTATACATGCTAGTAAAAACGACAGATAAATAGATTTCCCTCTTTTCGCTCCACTTTGCCATTATAAAGCCGCTTGTTTGAAAATGCTTTTCCATTTCAACTTCAACATTTTCTTCGTCCTCTGTACAATCAAGTTGAGCAACGTAATATCCATCCGTCTTTGTTTCCAATGCTGAACATTGTACCTCGCACTCTGCATAGGTACAAGATATTGTATGTACCACACAGTGTAAGCACGGAGCAGTTTTTACTTGGCTACATTTTGTCTTGCTTCCTTTTCATTCGAGCAAAGCCAGTCTCGGCTTTCTGGCTTGATGATTAATGACCTGAGCTTGTCAAATGTGGAGGCTAAAAGAGAGAAGGAATCGATGGCCATTATCCTCAACAGCGGCAACCGAAGCATTACATGAGACTTTAGACTAACCCGTATCAAAAAATAGATTCATTTTCATTTCTTCAAGTAAGAATTGTGTTGTGTGCTACCACCGCATCAGCGCGAACTAACCAAGACAGCGTAACATAAAACATATATATGTATTTATATACATGCCTTAAGTATCCAGCTATTTATTCACTTTAATCCACGACGACGATGCCAACAACATCATCAGCAGTAGCAGTAACCAAAAATCCGCTGTTCCTCGTCCTTTCTACTGTGATCCATTTTGCCACTACCGAAGGAAAGTTATAGCAATAATAATCTGGGCTTTAAGTACAACTTTTTGGCTGGATATGGATAACGGTGATAATAATGATGTTTCTTTGCTGTTTCTCCCACTACATTGATGGTGGCGATGATGATCGTTTTACTGTGGCGGCAGCGGTGGTTTGGTGGAAATAAAATGGTTGGTTATGGTTTTGTGTTTGTATGTACTAACCTATTATACTGTATATAAATCTGTATTTCATATATGTATATGCATTGTGTTCTGTTGTTTGTGCTACTTACTCTCTCACGCTCTCTACCGTTGATGAAGATTGCATGAAAATCTGAAAATAGTAGGCAGTGGAGAAAAAAGAATAGGTATATCCGGGAAGAAGTCAAGCTGAGCCCTCTGTACTGGCGTTTCGTGTATGTACGTGAAAGTTGTATGTTGCTTTCACTCACGCTCCATCATCTCTTCTCGTATTTAGCCCCATATTTTTGGGATATTGCTTGTCTTGGCCTAAGTAAGGAAATATGGGAAAACGTGTAGAAGAGAATGAATGAAGAGAAACTGTGAGTAAAGGAGGATGACAGATAACACCAAAAAGTGTGGGTGACAGCATGATTCTGATATAATATAACAAAACTCTTTCCCTCTTCTGTCTCAGCTTTTCTTACTTTCTCCAGTCGCACTCGGAGAGAGAGATATAAAAAGAGTGATATTAGTGGAAGGAGAATAACTCAAACTTGTGGTGAAAATACCGTCTCTAGATGAAGAAGAGAAAAGGTGACGATGATAATGTTGTGGCGGTACGTACAGGATTTTGCGGGAGTGCCGACAATGATGAAGGTGGCATGTTGTTAGTTGGTTGGATCAAAGCAGAAAGACATGATCCCGTTGTGCATTAGGTTTCGGCGGAGAGTCTTATAGTACTCGGCAATTCGGTGTTGTTTCGTACAGAAATTTCGAAGAACGCCCGATTGCATCCCGTATT
>JAQIXX010001355.1:0-34942 GCA_034700605.1 Willowsia nigromaculata
TTTCATCGGAAAATGTCACCAGACCGATAATATTATATAATATAGGCTGTTGCAGAGTAGAGTGTAGGTTGCTGCCAACTGGTGTTCATTAAAATTGTGACGTGACATGACGACAATGACACTGATGATCTCTCCTCTCCTGCCTTTTGTGCAAATAATAAATCTCTCTCTCTCTCTTGGTCTCCTCCTTTCCATCCAATCTGTCGATTAGTTCTCTAATGGATTATAATTTTGGCATTAGCATTTTATGACAGCAAACAAAATATGGCGAGCTCTAGCTCGTTTATGTAACCTTTTGTGCACTCTTGGTGAACGCCAGGGAGTCGCCATTAGGTTTGCTTGTTCCGTTTCACCTTTACAAACGCAACCATGGATGGATTGCGTGGGTGGCTCAACAAGGCACCAGACTTCCACAAAACATCCCGAAAAACTGGAATCATATTTTATCAAGTTTCGTGGGAATCTAAAATCTTTTTTTAAACCCGTAAGAGTACTTTTCATGAGTTCAAGTTTTGGAGTGTATGTTCGAAACTACTGAAAGTAGCATTGGACCAAGCAACAACGACAAATGGCTCACTTCTCGCCCTTTCTCTCCAGCAGCTTGCTCGACGTTGACATTGGCTCGATTTTTTTCTGTAGCGCCATTTGACAATCCATTTATCTACCTCGGGATACATATTTTTCGGCTGTCTTTTGTTTTCCCAAGAATTTTTCCTCACTGAAAGCATATGAAAGTGTCCATTCCTTGTCTCGCGTAACCTCCACACTTTTTCCAAAAATATCCAAAATGCTGGAGAACTAGCGAGAAAAAAATACATTAATATGCGATGGTGTGAACAAAAAACATGCTCGCTCCTTTCTCCCGTCATCTTCGTCACTTTTTCTTTGGGCCGGGGGAAAATGTCCAAAAAAACCGGTTTGATTTATGAGCAGCTCTTATTGGACTCTAGATACGGGAGTAGAGGAAAATGTTTGGTGAGAAAAAGTCGAAAGAAAACATTTCACTCTCTGGGTTTTCCTTATACAAAATGCACTTTTGTTTTTCTGTTTCGTTTTTTTTCTCCTTCACATCAACCTCTCTTCTAATGCGAGTGTACAAAGTTTCCGGTTGAGTGGTGATGCAAAAGATGCAGAGGGAAAGATAGCAAGTGACAGAGGAAACGGAAGAAAAAATGCTTTAGTGGGAAAGACACACTAGAGATTTTTGAACTTGTCGGATGTCACTTTCCTTGAAGAAAAATATACGATGGAGTAGACAAGGTCTAAAATTTCTTACGAATGAGCCGGGATCTTTAAAATATATTTTCTAGACGATTTTATTAAAATTTGTTGCTAAAGCATGTATTTCCCGGATTGCTGGTTTCAAAATTTGGGGAATTTTTCCATGCCCGCTTTCCACTTATACGCAGCATTTTTCGTCTCATTTCATTTTGCTTTTATTTCGTTAGTTTTTTACATGCCGACACACTACTAATATTAATTAAACGCTTCTCAGAAGTATGCTGTTGAGACAGGGAAGAATAATTAAGAAAACAGGATGCTTTCAGACTAGTTCGCACAAGCCTATACCAAAAATGTATTCTCTTTTGTTTTTTCCACCGAAAGCTGTCTTGTCTTGTCACGTGTCATTTTACATAAAACTCGAATTTGATCAGTATCTCTTCTTCACACACAGAATACAAAGACATCTCTACTTTTTCCCAGTAGCGATCACTGACAAGTTGAATGAAACACCAGAAGAAGTTTTTTAAAAGTTAAGTTTTAAAGGAGAATGAAACTTTGTTGTTATCTTTTGTACCATTGGAGCATATTTTCAAAAAGACAAGAAACTAGCCAACCTTGCAGTTTTTTTTCGATTCCCCTGGACTTGTGGAAAAGAAGAAACATGAGAAACAAAAGTCAAGATTTTTCACAAATTTTTACGAAAGTTACATCAGCAAAAATTTGCAAAGAAATTTATAATTTTGGTAGTAAAAATAATTACACTGCTACAGTAGACTTTAATCTATAAGTGTAGATTGCTCCAAGATGCTTTTATTCAAAAGAATTAATCGGAGATTTGAATTTTTCAAAAATGTGTGATTTGAGAGCCAAACGCAGCAAAAAGTTGGTTGATGTGACATTATGAAATGGTAGATTTTTCTCCTCTAACTGATCGAAAGTGTCTTGCCAGCGAACTGTAGGCTTAGTAAGTGAGCCGTTGCATTAGTTAGGTTATCTTCTGAAATATGGATTGGGTTAAACTTTTGCAGAAAATGCAACTTCATGCAATTTTTACACATCTAACAATGCAAATTCCAATAATCCACTAAAATATGAATCATATATTAAATTCATATCAATGATACCAGGAATCATTTCTCTAACTGCAAGGTTAGCTATTTTACTGCAGAAAATATTGCAGTTTTCACATTTTTTTCTGGGCAGGTCTAAAAAAGTTGATAGTTGAACAATAAAAGAGATAAGAATTCATCACTGACCAAAGTTTATGATGATGACTGGCAGATTTGCATATATGAGCCTCATCATAACCCTGGTTTGGTTGATGTGTCCATTCATTTAATATACACTTATTGTATTCCTTATCGCAAAAAAAGAGTGATGAAGAATCAATCAATCGCTTATTGAAAACGACTTTTGCATGAGAGGCATAATTTTTTGAAACATTGAGATACAAAGTGTTCTTAAAATCCCGTAAAAAAGAGCATGATGGTGAATGCTGATGAAGAGGAACTTGTTTCTAAAGAAGAAGAAAAAGCCATAAAGATAATCCAGCAAGAAACAATGCATATTAAATCTTTTTCAAAAGTGAATAATAAATCTATCGATCAAAAGTCGATTGTTCTTCTTCTTTTTTTTATCTTCTAAAACTTTTGGGATATCTATGAGTCTATCAACACCTGAAATCTTTCTTGTACAAAATTTGGATGGCTCATACAATATTTTAGATGCTTAAACATTTCTGCTTAAAAGCTGTCCCAAAAAAACAAAAAATTTCTGCGCATTCTTCATTCTGGATTTTTTAGCAGAACAGTTTGCGTGTCAGATTGAGCACCACGAAGAAAACTTAATATCTTCTCATTTGAAACAGAAAGTGGTAATTTTTCACTTGAGAATTGTTTATTCCGTCAGTAATAATCATCATTATAATGTATGCATGTGGTCAGGTATGGAAAAATATAAAATCTGGTTTTTGTGGTTTCTGGTGCCACAGGAGAGGAATTTTAAATTAACGATATATATATTTTCGGGGCTAAAGTAAACAAGTCCAGAGAGGTATGTGTACAGCTTGAGGTCCAAAGTGGGCCAGATTTCTGCATGAGTAATATTTTGGCTTCACGTAACCCAAAAACCATATTATCCTTTCTGATTTGCATTTAGCCCTTTACCTTTGATTCTCTGCATAATAAGGAGGATTTATCGCATTTTCTTTTCAATCCAAAATATTAAACTTGATAGAGGTTTTGCAACATTTAGGTATTGCATGTTTATGTTTCAAAATATATCTTTGGGAGATGAATAAAGGGTTGAATTTGTAATTGAGTGACTCCGCCTGAACCAGGTAACAGCAGGAGGAAAAAATGGAATAATCTGAGGTGGCTTCACTTAATTTGAATATTTTCAGCATGAGAACTTATTATTGGCTTATTTTTTTCTCTAGTTTTTTTAAGCTCCTGCCGAAATAATGATAAGCTTAAGTGATATAGACTTGTTCTGATTTAATGAACATTTTGGTATTCTCGTGTATCTTTACTGTGTGTAAGCTTGTTACTAATAATCTGCATATTTTTTGCAAGCTATTATCTGATAGCTCATCTTGATCATCATCGGCATAATAAATGCATAGAGGTAAGTACCTAACTGAAATATATTGCGTTTAAGGTGTACACACTAACAACCTGTAGAGCTGCTACCAAACTATTGCGGAATAAGAAGTCAAAGTCAATTTATTCGGATCATTAATAATAATAAAAAAGTTATTGTATACGCTGATATTATGATTATCTTGATAATTGTGAGAAAAATGAGATTAATTATTATAATAAAATTGTTTTTTTCTTATTCAAATTATTAGAGAGACAGAACAAGTTTTTATTAACTGGTTAAACTTAATGTTAAACGAGAAGGCAGATAGAGAGGAAGGAGAAAAACAGATTAACTCTGAACAAAAATTATCTTAATAGCTGTACATTTTACAAACGAGATTACAAGCTCACTGCAAACTTTTCTTGGGCAAGTTTACTTAAAATTTTGCATGGAAAGCTCATATAATAAATTTTAAAAATATATGCCGCATTGTGTAATACATTTTGAAAAATGAATTTTGACTCAAAAGCTCGATACTTAATTTCGCCAGAGAGATAAAAGATAAATATAATTTTTGTATTGTTTGTTGTTCCTCAGTAAAAAATGATTTACATACTTTGTTTATACGCTCTCAAGAGAAAGATTGTTAGTGGCAGTAATTGTTGTGGAGGATATTCATGTTTCATTAAATTGACTAGTAAAAAATAACATAAAAGTAATAACAAGAAAAAAGACGAGAACTCGCTGTGCAATCTTCTAATAATGAGATGACACTTTAATGTTACCGGCAACCTTATCATATTACCCATCTATGTGTGTGTGTTTCTTTCGAGGTAGATTAAACCCAACAAATACCTGAGACCTGAGTTTTTCAAAACCTCACTACTTCACATGTCTGGTTTCTCTCTACTTATTTATGATTATGATAGTTTGGTGTGGCAAAAGAAGCTGAGTTGAGTCAAGAAAAAAAAACTAGTAGACCGGTAGTCACCTCTAAAAAACCGAATAAATTTATTATGATAGGGTTACAAGGTAAAAGTATGCGAGCATAAAACAACCAACAAAGACATCACGTCGTTCTTCGTCTCGTTTACTTTTATCATTTAGAGAAAAATCATAAATAAAAACCTGGTAATAATATCATCATTATCTTTACCCCTTTTGTGTAATAATCTTTCTGAATATTTAGGTTTGTCCATACACCATTTCATGCGCTAATATTATAAGGTATGCACCTAAGGTGTCTAGCGTTCTCAACTTAACGATTAGTCGATTTCAAGATGTACAAGTTGAATCATAAAATGTTATTTTTGATGACCTTCAATCCTCCAATATTACAGTCATATTTCATCCCAAGCATTTCCCGGAATCGCCAACCTCTTCTTCCAAAAGTGCAAGCAGATGGTTCGGATCAAAATGTTATTTCGAATGCATAATAAAAATGACGACAGTTTTCTAGGTAGGTTATAAAAATTCCAACTTGTACATACATTCCAAGCAAATCGTCATCATGCTCATGTCAAAGTCAAAGAGTCAAGAGCAAAATGCATATTAAAAACCAGGAGGAAATATGTGGTTACCTATCAAAATGGCTAAAAAGATAGGTAGCTAAGGTATAAAAATGAATGCAGATTATTGCTCCCCGCACACAAAAAAATGGCAAAGTGGAGAAGATTCAGAATAAAAGAGATGAGGAGAGAGAGTCACAGATAAAAAATGCAAAGTAGGCCTTGGCAATGATTCAGAAAATTCTAAACAGAGGCGTTCCTCTCTCTTGTTCTCCTCTTTTGACTTTGTATTCTCTGATCTATTTCATCTGCGAAGTATAAATTCCACCTGCAGATGCGTTTTTGCCTGCCTCAGTCAGATTCTCTTCTACTTGTCGTCCGAAGAACCTCTCTCTCCGGTTTTGATCTTTGCTGAGCCAAAAAATGTATGTTTTTTTGTTTGGAGTCTCATGTTTGGTCATGCTCTTTTCATGATTATAATAGTCCGTATGAATAGGTTATGTAAAAATAATAATAGCATGTGTGTGTAGATGAATGGAAGCTTAATGGCTTTTAGAAAATGTCTTGAATGGAATTTCTGAAAAGAGCAAAAACGTGTGTACAGCACATGCTTCTCGGTGGCATCATCAAATTCTCTTTGTTTTTGCTATCGGGCAAACGGGAACACACACATGTGCCCTCACTCAACCAGTCGGTTAATGTGATCATCGGATCGTCATCGTTTTTTAAAAATCCATCTAAAAAACCCAAAAAAGTTTCTAATGGTTAGGAAGAGAATAGATGTAAATGGTACAAAAGAATGCGGATCAATTCTCAAGTGCATGTCCGTTTGGATGAGTCATTTATGAGGTTTGCTAAATTTGTGCTAATGATTTCATTCAGTACTAGTTGAACTAAAATATCGGGTTTGAGCATTTCATATCGACTATGCTCAAGTATTACGATTCTTTTGCACTTGAGAAATAATTAAGGAGAAATTTTCCATGCATACTTCAAGATACGCACATCGTAAAAACACTTCAACCAAACATTTTTCAGATAAGATGAGATATACATTTTGCGTGAGCATTGCGTAATGTTAATGAACCTTTTTATGGGAGCACTGCGTACATTACGCATTATAAATTCTTAACAAAAAAAGCCAAACAAAACTTGAGAGTGCGAGAGAAAGATAGAGAAGACGGAAAACGTTTAGATGAAATGTAACAACCATTATACCGGAAGTTAATAGCACATTAAGGAACAAAAATGGGGTAGAATTGTGTGTACTCAAGTTAATTAGATATGAGCCAAGTTTCGCAGAGAGTAAACTATTTAA
Source organism: Willowsia nigromaculata (assembly GCA_034700605.1). NCBI lineage: Eukaryota > Metazoa > Arthropoda > Collembola > Entomobryomorpha > Entomobryidae > Willowsia > Willowsia nigromaculata. The sequence continues at coordinate 6,634 of JAQIXX010001355.1, forward strand.
AAGTAGAAAAACTAACCATTCTAGTTAGCCACTATTGCCTTCTGCAAGTTAAAGATAGCGGTGCTGCTAAGCACACAAAAAATATAATATTCTGCAAATTTGCATACAATGTTCTGTTTTGCTGCTGTTAAAAAGGGAAGAATAGAAGAAGGCAGAAAATTTTTGATATTGGTGGAGAGTGTCCATTAGATCACAGCATGGCTCCATGAATCTGCATATTTCTTGCACATATTATAGTCAACGCTCGTCGTGGGGGAGCCTGACTTCGCATTATATGATCTCCACTTCTCCTCTATTCACATGAAGATGATGATGGGAATCTTGAGAGAATGGTGTGCTCCTCTGCTAGAGCTTGTAGAAACGAGAGTAAAGTGTGTTTGAAAAAAAAGAAGAATTTATATGCATGCTTTGTAGCTGTAAATAGGTTCATGAGAGTAATAATAATCAGCCGTATATAACGTCACAAGTGTCTCGTCTTGTCTTCTCTTCTGAAGAAAAATAGAGAATGTTGGCTTGTAAAGATAAGTGATAATAATGATAATGTTTTTTTTCACTCTCTGCTTTGTATTTTGTATATATGGTGTGGTCTGTGTCAGTTTTATTGTTATATATATTTTACAATTATGGCTTGATTCGCTTTTGAAGAAGGTGAGATTAATATATTTTTTGGGTAAATTATCTCTCCCTTTGATTTAACGTCGGCTATCATGCTATGCATTTTTTATGGGGAATTATAAGATGTTTTTTGGGCTCTTTACAATGAGAGTATTTTGAGAGGTGTTTTAGAAGTCAAGTTGAGACTTTTTTTGAGAAGGTTATGATGATGCATGCATAATGCATAAGACTGGGGCGGAATATTGATACTGTTTTTTGGGGATTTCTATGTCTATATTGTAGAGTCACTAACAAACAGTTTTTAATGGTGTGAAATTGAATGGCTGAAACAATTATGAAAATTCTTAATTGAAAGTTTAACACGTTTATTCAATAAGAGAAGTAGAGATTGGTAAAATATTATTTTAAAAGATTGCGGCAAAATATTTGTTACAAATTTTGAGATGAGTATGCACCCACGACGCACACGTTGATGAATTTTCGATGTAGCTTTTAGCAAAATCAATATTTTTATTTTGGGAAAGAAACAGAATTGCCAGAGTGTCATTGCCAATTGCTATGACGATTCATTTGAATATATTTATATACATTTGTATGACAAGTACTACCCGACAATCTTAAGTATATTATCATGTAACTATTTCCTACATCATCATCTACCTAATTTCTTACCATCTTTTGCCTTCTTCATTTTCAAGAGTTCATTTCTTCTGAAATTTTGGCTTTTCTGCGTCTCCATGTCTCTTTCTTGATGAATGATTTGAATGTTTGGTAAAGAGCTCTGTCAAAGCTTAAATCTCTCTGTTTACTTTACACATATTTTTAGTGTAGCTTTAAATGAGTTCAAATACGAGTAAGTTTACGTAACTACATGAATAGTTTTTAAGTGAACCGCAAATATAATATTTGTGGAGGTGATATGTGTTTGTAAAAATACATAAGTCAAAACTTCAACTTGACTCTTTGCCGACTTTTCTTTAGCTCTTGTAATATTGGACTTGACATTACAATTTAAACAAAGTTACACTCAAAGTCAGACATTATCATTGTCGTCATTTTTATCAACAAAATAAACGGAACCGCGCATAAGGCCAAAAGAAGATGAACATTTTTACAGCATTTTGCTTTCAACTCAAACAAACAAAAGTAAACGCTTGTCAAAAGCGATTTTGCCGACAGAGACGCCATCAAATAAACAAAAACGCGTTCTCGGTCAGAGAGAACAATGATCCATCTATCTAGGTACTTCTGCTTGTGTAGATATTTGCTCAATTTTAATCTCTCGTTCTGTCAAAAAAAACTAGCGAGTGAGATGCAAAATAGTAGACTAAACAGAACTCTTTGTTCAATAAAATGACACACCGACGAGCTCTCTGGACACAAATTGACTCTGACATTGACAACAAGTAGATGACAAAAGAGTTGACTTTTTCAATCAGAATGAGGAAAGGGGAAAAAGCACTAGTCATCATAAGTGCTATCTCCGTTCAACACAATTAGCCATGGTAAATATTTTTTGGCTATGTTACAAGAACCAATGTATTTAAGAGTTTTAAAATTAGTGTATTTTACAAGAAGGTAATCGGACACCCCAGAAAATACTCTGAGGCCAACCACCGCACCATAAAAAATACACTTTTTCAAAAGCATCTCCACAAAACGGAAGCATTTCCGTCAGATTCTTGCTGAGAAAAAAAATTAGCTCAAAATTCTTGTTTACTCGTGACAAACCCAACAGTATTTAAATTTGGAAGTGTTTGAAATAAGAGTTCAAAGAATGATGAGATGTGATGTCATAAGTTGGAAACGCAATGATTTGTAAAACTCATCTTGAAAAAATAGATATAATTATTAGAAGATTATCCAAAGCTTGTTTACTTTGTTTAAAAATATTTTGCAAAATTAGGAGTTTGGCAATCTCGCGAAATATTTACTGTTTGGTAAGAGTATATTATCAACAGTCTACTAAATCATTAGAACCATTTATAAGCCAGTATGCCATACAAAATCATATACTTTTCCTCGTTCAATTTCTCTTTCTCATGATTCATAATCATAATTTTGCACAACTATTAGCATTCATAGGTTTTCCTCCCACACATAATTTATTTATTTTTTCTAGCGTTGACGTTGACGACTTAATCAAATATCAACGATCCACCCACCACCCCTTCATCATTTTATCTTGTGTTCTCCTTTCTCTCTCAATTTTAAATATTTACGTTAAATCTAATGGCCTACAGAAGGAAACTAGAGCAAAAGGAAACCAAACAAAAAAAATGTTCATCTGAACACACACATTTTTCGTTTACTTTACCAATTCCGTCATTGCCATTTTTTTCAAAGACATCATCTCAGTTGGCTCTGGTTCCAGTTGGAAAAAACCAGCCAATTTTGATGAGCTCTCCAAAAGTTTCCTCTAAAGACTGGCGCAAGAATGCACGCTGATTAGTTTTAATAACGATAAAAACGAGCTGATTGAAATGAAGAGGGAGAAAATTGGGTGCAGACGAAAAGCATGTCGTCGCCGTACGGATCATCTAGAAAAAAACTCATCTTCATTTCTCTCCACTCTTCTCATTCTCTCATGTCATGTGCAACAGACCCACTTTTTCTTCATAATAATAATCTTCACTGCCATCAGATTCACATCTCACATCATCATCCTCATCGTCATTCCATTTTTTTTCTTTCCTCAAGGCATTCTTCCAAAACAAGTGAAATATATGATGACACTCACAAATCACTGGCTCAGCCAAATTACCAACTTAAACTGCTACGAAGCTACAAAACTTGATCAAAATGTGTACTCTTGTAAGCTGCATTACTACAGCTACGTAGAACCATCTAAAATTAAATGTGTCGCCAAAAAATTTGCCGAATTGTTCGCATTACAAAAAAAACCATTGAGTGAGATTTGGCGTCCAATTCAATTTCGGATTGAACGCCAACCAACTCTGGTGTAAACTAGATATAACATCTGACGAATCCCCAAATTTCCATCTTTTTTTTTAACTTTTTGGCTGGCACACTCACACACACACGTTCTTTAAATTGGCGCGTGTTTACGTACGTGAATGTTATGATGATGATCGAAACAGATTTTGAAATCTTTGGAAGATCCTATTTTAAAAAATTGCGAAAAATCTTCTTTACAATTCTGATGTGATCTCTAGATCATCTTTCATATCATCAAGAAAAATACTATGAGAGCATCAAAAAGCTTCTTTTTATTTATTTAAGAGGACGAAGCAACATTTATTTGTGGGGACGCAGTAATATAAACGGGCATTTAGGCAATGTTTCTTGTTTACATTATAAATAACATATTTATTTAACATGATGATCACGATGATGGAAAAAGCATGAGTTTATTTTAAAGCTTTTCAGCTGCGACTACTACAAGGACTGCGTATTACATGCATCATTATCATCAGCAGTAATAAAACCGCTTGTGTTGCATTTACTTGGGAAAACAGCAATTTCACGGAATAAAAAGTAGGAAATGGGATGAAAAATATAAGTACATATTCAAATATATACTTTATATGTCGACGACTGTGTAAGTGGTTATTGGGTTTTTGCTCTACTCTTTAAACTAGATTTTGCATGCATTTTACATTCATTGTATATTTAGTAAACAAAGCTAATAGCATGTTCTAGAAAGAGTCCCGGAGCTCAGGTTTTTTATGGGACATGCATGCATGTTCCTGCGGTTTTTTCTCAAAATTGGGGAAATGGAGATGAAAAAAACCTTGAGTGTAGTGTCCTTTGTGTGGTGAAATGCAAAATGTTTCGTGCAAAAAACGCTGTTGTTTTTATACATCTTGATTTGATGAAACATGCACACTCAAAACAAACTAGTCATCTTGTTTCCAAAAATTGGGACGTAATGGTTGAATAAGATGTGTAAACTTAAAATACCTTTAAATCCATGTAATTTGGCAGAAGCATTGAATAAATGCGCGAGAATTTGAAACTAATGATTTTGCTTTCAAACATTGTGTTAGGATGATCAGAAAATAAAAAGTGCAATCAAACGCCATTTGCCATGCATTTATTTGTTGTTAGCATGTCGCATGCAAGCAGTGTTGCAAAACATGCGAAAGATTTTTAAACATAAAAACTATGAATTTGACTAATGCATTTTGTTAGAAAATGTGTTTAATTTTGAGAAGGAAACTTTCAAAGAGAGCCAAACAGCCATGGTCTCTTTTGTTGACATGCATACTTGCACTTTGGCAATGCGGATGTGGATATTTTTTTATACGTAAAATGAACATGGGATATATGAGGGGGAGAATATACACTTGACAGAAAAACTGATTACTCTTTTTTTGCACAAAAAATTATTCATGAATACCTAATGCATACGTAATGAGAATTTGAGAGAGAGGAATGGAAGGAGAGATGCATGCATGGCTAATTTACATATATGTGCAGCATGACAAGCAGCAATAGAAAGAGAATAATTTCAATTCAAAGAGAAAAACTACTCTGTTTTATCAGTAGAAAATAAAGTGTAATAACAATAAATCGTAGGAAAAGGAGTAGAAAACATAAATGTACTTTTTAATAGGCTCTATAAACCTAAACAATCACATGTCATCGTCATTCTCATCATGGCCATTTTGGACTTTCAGAGTTGTCGCAAGTTATCTAATTTTAAAACTAGGCGCCAACAGAGTACTTGAAAATGTACACATTTATTTGGTACCATTGAGTAACTCTAGGTGGGAAAATTTAAAATCAAATAGTTTCCATGCAACCCTGGTGGTAGGATACTGTTTCCAGACAAAAACTGGAAAGATTTGTTTAGCAAGTAGACATGCAGTAGGCAGAGTTCCTAACACATCCCTATTCCCATTTATTTCTACGCAAAAAATATTCGAGAGAATAAAGTTTGCATTGAAAAAGTCACTAGAGGAAAGGTGTAACAATAACAGCTATAAAAATGTATTCATCTCCCTCGTTTTCCCCGTCAGCACTCTCTGTAGTTAACTTTCATCTGTGTGTGTACTGTATACATTATTACATTCATGGTAATTTCCCTTGTGCCATTTCCCTTTATTTTTTCCTCTTCTATTCATCCACTTTCACTCAGGGACTCGCAGAGAGAGAGAAAGAGAGGCACACACCAAAAGTCATTCAATCCACAGAGGTCCTTCTTTCTCCAAAATAAACTTGAAATGAGAATGTCAGTAGCACACAGAGAGAAATAAGAGGAGAAAGTACTCAGTACTCACAATATATTGTTACACAACAACCTAATCCACAATTGCATTTATGAGTACAAAATCTGCAGATTTTTTTTTTCCTTTTGTCCTCTAATGTTCAGTCTCTGTTTTTTTAGGAACCATAATACCACTTGTTCTACTAATGTTACATCTGAAATTTGTGAGCGTATCTATTATGCATGTGCACACATGTGTTTCAATCTCTATGCCTCTTTTGCATTTTCCTTCTCTATTACTGTAGCTGTTTTAGTACAGTTTGTTATTGTTGTTGGATCTGGGATTTTTTGGGAAGGAGATTTAGAAAGAGAAAAATGTTTTCAAGGCCTTTCCCCTAAAAAATTATGTGCTACAGATGTGATGCCTCTAATGTCATATTGTAGAATGCGGCTCAAAAAGAATAAAAAAGGATTGAGTTTGGGGTGTCTGTCGAAAGTGCCATTTCCCCGCATCTCTACCTACCGATATAAATATTTCCTTTTGTAATGCCAAACCTAACATGAAATTGTGATACTGCTCCAGTTACATATTTCACTAGTACGTTTTTCTCTAGGCACCAGATTGCCACCCAAAATACGGCAAAATTTGAATGGAACGCAATTGTGAAAATTTGCTTTGGTGAAATTATTCAGCTGACTTGTACAGTTTATTTAATTTCTTTGGTGGTCATAACTTTTTTCGTGTTACCACACTTGATAGGGAGAATTCCTGAAATTTAATTTTAGACACTTCCGTTTCATCCAATATCCTATACAAATCCACATGGATTTTTTTATATCCCACTACTCCGTCCCACGAATGGATGTTGTAATCCACTCATTTGCTTATATAGCCTAGATTTAAACTAATATTAAATCTTCTATCTTTTCAAAAGCTTGTGTATCCAGAATAATCCTAAAGTTCCGCTTCCAAGATAGCAACAATGTTGAAAGACTATTTAATCTGAAAAGAGGAACAGCAGCAGACTTCAAAAAATGTTTACTTTAGCCTTAAGGTGTCTACCATTTCAATGAGACCTTATAAATATGTTGTATGTGGAACCCTTCTTTTGTTTAGAAATATTTGCTTTTAAAAGCATGCATATGAATGAGCACGCTCGAGCCACCTACGCAGTTGTATGGAGAAAACAGTGCGGAAGTTGTCTAAAACAAGTATTCGGGGAAACCCTTTTATTGTTAATGCACAAAAAGAAATCTCTTAAACTTTTGTAATATTTTTTTTATTCTTCCGGATATCAATGGATTGTTGTGGAAAATACATAAAATGCATAATGGCCAAGCTGTATGGTCCATAGTTGAACTATCTGATGTAAATAATTTGCACGAAAAACCGAATTCAGCCTTCATTTTACTTTAACCGAACTCCATTAGTGCAATTTTTAAATTTGGATAGCTTTGGTATTTCTTCGGTACAGAGTACAAAGCAGCGCAACAACAAAACACGCTTTTTCTGAATGACTGCACATTATCTGTAATGAAATCCGAATTATCATAGAAAAAGTACTTTAGAAAGCCGAGAGAAGGAAGGAAATGTAGAAGGAAATTTGAGGAAAGTAGTTTCTTGGAATCCACAAAGCCAAAAAATTTGCTCCGGAAGAAACCTTGGGAAGTTATCCAATATTCTCTTAAGAAAGCTGCAATGTACAAAATATTATTTTAAAATGGCAACAATAATAAAAAAAATATTTAGAAGATAAAACTGCAAAACTCAGTTTTTCCATTTACTAAAAAAATGAAAATGTTTTCTATTTACTTTTTAAAAAGCTTAGCCCATCTTTTTCAAATTCACTCGTGCATATTTTTTCTCTCTGTTCTTACAAAATTTGCATATTTGCAAAGGGTAAAAAGGAAAGTGTTGCATCCATACTAATCCTTTATATGGAAATTTAATGCTGAAAAATAAGAGTTCTTTGTAAACTTTAGATTTTGCAACTGGGCCAAGGATGCAAAACATGCAGGCTTTTTGTTGCAGCTTTTGCAAAATCCCAGTTTTTAATACTTTCACTGCTGTTCACAGTGAAAGAACAACATACCATTTACTTTAACTCGGGAAACTTTAAAACGCTAAAGAAACTTGTTTAGCTCTTCATCTCTACAAAATATTAATAAATACATACTATATTGCAAGATGTAAAGGGTTAAGTTTACCCAAGAATCCTAGAAAACCTGAAAGAATTAATATCCTGAAGGCTCTCTTTTTGCCTTTTCATCAACAGAACCATCCTATTTCAAGGTACCCCAAAACACTGTAGTCATAGAGTATATTCGAATTTTAGTGGGAGAAAGCAAATTCAAGCGATTCGGTTCTCCCACCAGAGTTTTTAGAATTCGATGATTCCATTTTTTGTATGTGTCATTGCCAGAGCTCTGCTCTTTGAATCCTTTTTGCTACAGATGTCTGAATCTGATGCACAGCTGGAATTCGCAAGTGAATAACTTTTTTTTTCTTTTTGGCATGCAAAAATGTAGAGCTCTTTTGGTATGCGATCATGTTCATGACGAGGATGACGATCCATATGAAGAAAAGTTGTCGTAACAAGTGAAACGATCAACGTGACTGTGTCTCTGCCAGAAAGCATTATGGAATGGAGAATGTGCTGTTGTCACAGAAATATTTCTCTTTTACTGAGGATATTACATATTTACATTGTAAATTGTACACTTTTTTCTCCATTTTTTTCTCTACGTCTACATCGGTGACAAGAATCATTTGGTATATATGTTATCACAGGAGATGCAATGTAAATAAAAAAGAATCTTGATTTCACCTCGTTTCTATAAGCTCCTTTTTCAAACTTTTCCCCGAGCAAAAATAAATAAAGAGAAAGTTTGTGTTTGGTGCTTTCTCCAGAAAGGAAAATATACTTGCATGCATGCATAAAATGATGAATTGCTTGATATGAAAGATGGGCAGGAGAGTGACATGAAGAAAAAGTGTTCCATTTTTGGTAGATGCTTTGTGATTCTGATTCATGTGGTTGTTTCTACTTTTTCCGTTTCTCTTGTTGCTTTTTAATGTGACCTCATTTTTCCCCTTGGATTTTGTCAATGTTACGGGTATTTGTTTTACTCTCTGCAAAAAATCTACTAGATACAGACGTCATTTTGCAAAAAAAGGAAAGAAAATATGTAAAATGATAAAAATACACATGTTTTATTGCAGTTGCAGAGATTTGGGTAGGTAAAACAGTAAAAAATTTAATCTTTTGTTTTTTCACCCTTTTCAATTCTAAAGTTGTTTAAGGGAGCGAGCAAATAAAAAGATATAAACTGTTTATGATTTTTCCTTCGAGAAATAAAAATCGGAAGTGAATCTATAGGCGTTCCAATGTAAATGTTGCGATTGAATGTGTTACAATTTTTATGTGAAAGTCAATAAACAAAAAAGGAGAAGAGCGAATAAACAAAAAGAAATTGTAAACATTTTTCACCTTGTCCATGGGTGCAAAATCCTCCCCAAGCCGGGAGAAAACTTCCGGGAAAAAGGATCATTACTGCAAGTATTTTTGATAAATCTTGAGAAGATTTTACAGCTATATGTGAGCAGCTTTACAATAAAAAATCTGTATTTTTTTTAAATTTTGTGACCGAACTGAACTTGATTGATGTTGAGCTAAAGAATTACCCTATAAAAACGGGTGAATATAAAAAACGCCCAAAAACTAAGGCACAGCAAAACATTTTATTATGTAAAGTAGCCTCGTTTTTTTATTTATTCATGAGAAGGGGCTCATGGCACATGTATATTTTGTTTACGAAGTCTAGATTTTTCACGAGAGGAGAAAGAGAAAAGAAGGAAAGTACAGTGAAGGTTAGCTCATTAGGCTAAAGGTTTTTGTGGTGTATGGATTTCGAGAATGTATACCAAACTGTTCCACTTTTCTTTTATAGTTTTCCTCTCGATGATCTCGAGTTTTATTCTTGTTTTGACATCTCCACATAGAGAAACGCAAGGTTAGCTAGCATTTTATAGGCTAGTAGAATTAATTATAGGGATGGAGAAAACGTATAAAAAGTTTTTTATGGACTTTGTTTACCTGTTTATGATTAAAACAGAGGGAGGTTTTTTTCCTGGTATAATGATTTGCGTGATCGTCAAGAATTCCGAGGATGATACCTTAGAAGAGATGGATTTAGATGAATACCGCATCATTAAAAATCATTGTTTTTTTTTGTGTTCATGTACCTAACAAGGTTGTCCCAAATGAAATCCAAAACCTGTGTTAGGCAAAATCTATGGAACGCTTTTTTAATCAATTTCATATAAAAAGTCTACACATTTTATTAGCCATCGAGTATGTTTTGGCTCTAAACTTGCAAATATTCTATGGAGCATACGAGGCTCGTGTGTTTTAAGTGCAAAAATGCCAAATATCTTTAGGGATAAACCAGGTGGTTTGATTTGCACTTGATATTCTGAAGGAGAGGATTTATTTGAAGGGTGAAAAATGGAAAGTAAATATTTTTATTATGCAGAAAATATCCGGCTGGACAATGTTTTAAAAATGCTTATACTCTTCAAGTCCTCTCATCGAACAGATCGGATATCCGTTGTAGTCGGGGTGTTTTTTTGCTGAGAGTAAATCTCTGCAAAAAAGCGGATTTTATTTGGAAAGCTGTTCTTATGTGTTTTACTACTGGTTGTTTTTTATTACATCGTCTATCCGGCTGCTAGTGAAAAGGCATCAAGAAGCGTCTACTGAATTGGTTCCGATTACATTATCCTCTTGTCTTGTTTCCCTTTTTGTTCTCCGGCGCTTTTTTTACTTCAATTTTCCACCATCTATCTCCCCGATTGGATTTTTTTGTGCCAGAGAGAAGAGAGCCTACTAAACTGATGTATTATGCATATGGCTATAAAAATACTTCTTGATATTCTCTAGTTGGATATATAGTTTTTGACCTCTTCAAATATTATGCGTTTTAACCATGTTTCCCACGCGTGAATCTGCGCTGAGCTACCACGCATCTAAATTGATAGCAGGTAACATTTAACATTTCCCATGCAAGTCAAAATTTGAGCAAAAGTTTTGCGGTAAATTTAACATCAGACAAAACTGATCAATCCCCTGTTGTCTACGCATCTCCCCGGATATCAATCTAATTTTTTTGGTAAAACCCCGTCTCTGTTTACATAGTGGCATGTTACATTACTAAAACCACATCAAACAAACAACCAAACTTGATGATGATGGCGCAAAGGAGAAAATAGGAAACCGAAAATCTAATCACCAGCACGCACCGCTGACATGGCTGCCAACTATATGCCACCACCAAAGACTCTCATATATTTTTGAGCTTTTCGCATCTCTGGGTATTGTTTATGAACACCTTTACAAAAACGAGATACGACGAAAGAACGGTGAGTATACGAAGCCAAGACTCTTTAAATCATTTTTTTGTGCAACCCGCATTGAAAATTCAATATACGCACACACCACAAGTAAATGGCGCCTATTGAGCTTAAATTAATTTAATTTAAACATGACACCCTGCAGTTCATGACTTGTTCCAAGAGCCATCATCATCATCACCACCACCATATCATCATGATCATCGTACAAGTGTAGAGATAGGATTTCGAGATTATTGATTTGATTTGAAAGCCAAACAGCCAACAGCTCTCTTGTTTTTTATAATTTTTTTCGCATCTACTGCCAACTTGAGAAAAAAACCATCATCAGTGAGTATATATTTTTAAAACAATGTGTACATCCTGCTTTGATCACATGTACAAAAAATATGTACGCTTATTATAATAGTTATCCCGTCATATCATAAAAAGAGCGGAATAAAAACTTTTTTATGAGATTCGCTCCACTGCATCGACGTAATCGCTTGGTAGTATCATTGGCAAATTTTTATGCACCATCAGACACAAAAAACAACAAGAGTAGTGAATGCTGCTGGTAGTTGTATTTTTCAAGTTGAAAGCAGACTTCGCAGAATGATACTCCCGAAATCACTTTAGATCAGTTGGCGATAATCTCGGCATAATGCAGTTTTTATCTATGATTGTTTTTTATAGAGGTATCATTTGGAAAGTCTGGTATTGCGAGGAAAATGTGAAGAGGCAGGGAGTTGAATGATGAAACAGAAGTAGTGATTGAAACAATGCTCACATCTCACACTGCACTACTCAAGAGAGAGAAAAAAACAATGTTTATTGTTTTGTTTGCTCTTATGTAACAATCTATAAAAGAAAGGTGGATTGGATTCCTCTATACATTCTTTACATTTTGCCATCATCATATACTCCACACCACCGCCACCTCCTTCTCATTGTGCATTGTATTTTATGATGATGCAATCACATCTCTCTTCAGAGAGGAGAGATCAAGTGAAGGTGGATTGGATTTTGGATTGGATAACATGATCTTTATCGCTCATCATCAGCCAAAAGTGTTAATACACCGGCTTGTACAATTTTTCTATGAAGTGCACAGAAATTCAATTCTCTCTTCTGGATTCCGATGCGGTTTCTCTCTGTGTTTACAGGCAACAGAGAGGATGCCGAGGTATTTGATGAAAAATTTGCATATTTCCTGTTTATTCATTTCTACTCATGATGGGAGGATATATGCTTATATTTTTTGTGGGATTTCACAACTTTTTTTGAAGAGTTGAAAGGGAAGCCAAGCCACTTAGGATGTGTGATCGCTATTGTTTCATCATTGTCGTCGGCAATTTTTTCAAAGCGAGGTCGAAGCCAATACTGTCTTCGTGTAGGACAGGTAGTCATTGTGTGATTTCTGCTAATCAGATTTCAATCTCAGTATATCTTCGTCATTATCATTAGCATGATCATGAAATTCCCTTTCTTTTTAATGCATAATAAGAACAATGGGTATCACGCTGACGATAATTATTAGCATGTGCTCGAGAAAAAAATCCCTGGCGGGTGTGACTCTGCCAATCCAACCTGTCTCAATGATCTTCTCCCCAATATAAATAATATTAGTTGACTTATGACCAGAAAAAAGGCGATACCAATTTCCCAACAACGTCATCAATATTTTCTTCTAAAACCCATATCATTACTATTAAAGCCGAAGCCCAGCCATACAAAAATACATTAGTTTTTTATGGACAAGGTGAGATGATTTTGCTTAATCTACCTGTGCATCTTGAGAGTGGATGTCAGCCCTTAAGCTTAAAATCAAAATAAGGTGTAGTTTCAGAGGCTGGCATTAGCAGTCATAACCGTAAATTCAGACAAAAGAATATTGACGTTATGTAAGCATCAATCATAAAATCATTTTCACCTACAAGAAGACCTTCTGAATGGACACCAAGCAGACTTCTAGACATCAACCTCATAAAATCGAAATCAATGGCATGAGATTAATTGCTACGATCTTTCCTGCGTTTTCAACCATTTCAACAAATTAATTTACTACGAGTGCGTTAAGACCCACCTACTATCTTAAGATAGATGGATCCCAAAATAGCAACTTGTCATTTAAGCGGTGTTGATCCAATGCCATGATTTTATACTTTTCGGCTGTATCGTTCTCGCAAGTCTGATTTGTGTACCTTTCTCTTAATCATAATTCAGTTGAGCAATCTGCGTACATGAAATTATTGAGTTTAAAAGTTTGACCATTTGACTATCAGTTAATAATGTTTGTGTGGAAGAGGTACTCAAGCACAAAAGTGGACAATGTCTCCTCCTCAGGTCTTCATTGGAAACGGCAATAAAGATAAATAACAAGTGATGTTTATTGTAGATGGAGGGATAATGGTATGCAGAAGGTGTACGAATGAGTTACAATGAGCCGTGATGCAACTGACAAGTTGGTGTTATCCAAGTAATAATAATAATATTTAAGAAGATTGTACTACGAGCAGGTAAACATGCCAATATATGCAAAAGATGCATGCATCATGCTTACGAGATGGTTTACACAGGTAATAATAATAATCATAATGGTAATGATCGCCAAACGCCAATAGAGTAAAGGATTAGCAGGGAAAAAAGTACACGAAGCGAAGAAGTGTAGTGCTAATAAGCACACAAAGTCGTCAACATCATCTTCTCATGAAAAAAAATGTGACGCTTATTCGTTCTATGCATTTTTATTATGAATATGAATGAATCTTTTGGCAATGCTCAGTTCTTCTCATCTTGAGAAGAAAAAAATTTGTTGAGCACGCGTGTTAAAAATACTTGAAGATTTTTTCAAACAGAAATCCTCTCGAGAGAATTTTTTCGCTGAAACAGCTCGTCTCACAATTGTACAGGTGAAATAGCCAATTATTATGATTACCTGTGTGATAATATGATGATGCATTATATATATTTTCGCGGATGGTGTCATTATTTCCTCTCTGGAAAGATAAACTATCGGGTAATCTGCAAAAAACTTGCTATAGCAAATAATGATAGGACTGTCTGAGAGTGAAAATTATTGCTAAAATCTCATAATATTTCCTGGGAAAAAATTATCACCATTGATATTTGCATATAGACTGCATGGTCAAGCGTGAAATACGTTTGTAATAATAATAGCTTTATTTACGCACGTGAAGATTAGGACGTTGAAAATGTCATTATTTGAAATACATGTTATTAGCGTGATGATACATAATATTTGACCTGTGTGCTCATCTCTGTGCATCGTCATTGTCATTATCATTATTTATTACTGATTCATTCTCACAAGCTTGCTTTCTAAACTCTACATATTGAGAATAAAATCCAATCAAGTTGGTTGCTCAAGAATAAATAGCTTTTTTCCATCGCATGTCTCTCAGTTGGGCACTGACTCGGTTGGACTTGTAGCCTCAAGTGTTTAGGCTTATTTTTTTGAAAAGTTTTCACAAGAAAATATGAGGAATAAGAAGGAAGCTCTACTGCTGTGCAACTCATTATTAAACTACGTCATACTCTCTGACTCTTCTTATTTGAAACTATCAACCCAATAATGATGACACATGGCTCAGTTCTATTGTTTTTTTGGTTGATGTTTGCTCTAAGGGAAAAAAGGCAATAAAATGAGGTTGATTATTAGCAAGTCTTAATGAATGATGATGATGAGTAAATGAGAATAGCAGCGGCAGGTATGTAACCCTTTGAGCCCAGAAGCTTTTCATTAAAAAATATGTTTCGTCCAGTTTTGTTTGCTTGTTTGTTGATGTCACTCGAAGGCACATAGAGAGAAAAAAATTTATCCTGCTTTTCATGATCACTCCTTTAAAAAGTGTATAGAGATATGGATTGGATTTTTTAGGAGTTACTCATCATATGAAATGATACTGATGATGTCGGCGTTGGAAAATACATACAGTGGACTTTGCTCAGGTTCTAAGAAACAAGTAGTAATATTCAGAGGAAAAAAATTGTGATAATCGTAACATGTCAGAAAAGAAAGCTATACGACATGTCAGTGTCAGCAGCAAGCAAAAGTAGTCTTATTGACAGGGAATCTTTGAATCTCTCTCTCTTAAAAAATAGTCGACGATTTGAGATGACTTCTGGCGAAAAAAAATGGATATTTTGTTGTTTTAAAGTCGCCAAAGTAGTTAGAGAGATGGCTAGGAAAGCATTATGTAAACTTTTATTTGTGATTTTGGTTCTGACAAGGAAAGATTTTGAAATGATAGTCGAGTTTAGGTATTCTTTGGCGAACATATTTCCATTGAGTTTAACGTAATCAATCTTAAACCCCTCGACATATTTCAATGGCTTCCGGTTTACATTTGAAAATTGCAAACGCGTGTTTTAACGTAAATCCGAATACATATAAAAATTTATTTTAGCTCAACTCTCACCTGAGGCGTTTCCCTTGTGGAAAAATAGTTTGCCATTTTGCCGGCCTTCAAATGTCAAGATCCACACGGCAGCTTCAGAAGCAGCCAGAAGAGATTTGGTGTGTGTGCGCTGATGAAAATACGATGTCCCACGGCGATTTCTATCACTGCTGAGATTATTATTAGCTGTCATTTATATTATATATGGAATGTGCATATTTTTCAGCCATCTCTCTGTATTTGGTAAAAAATCACAAAAATCAGAAAAGACTCCTAATCCTCCGGCTTATTGGTAGGCACAAAGAAGAGAGAACGTAGAAAAGTAATTAGAATTTCACCACGCTACCACCACCACCACCCCACCAACATCAATCGCATCTTTACATCGCCTCCAGCCAAAATACATTAAAAAATGAACAAGTTTACTGAGAGAATTTTACTACCAAAAAAGCTAATATAATCTAATCAGCGGGGACCAAGAAGCCAAACGAATTAAATAAAAATGTCTTTCAGAAGCTTTGCTATCATCAAAAAACGAAAAGATCTTCCCTGATTTGCTCACCTGCATTAAAATATTTATCTCTTGATAAATCAATCCCCATAAAAAACCTCTCTTCTCTTTTCATCTTCCCTTAATTTTACATCATTAATTCATTTAGGTAATCCACAATAATTAGCCATTTTTTGCAAGAAATGTTGACCAACAACCTTATCACCAGCATCGCAAAATCCAAGAGAAAAGAAAAAAAATCATAAAATTATGATAATGCATTCATCTGCCTATCTAATTTTTGCTCATGTATTCCAACCTAATACGCAGATATCAAATTTGCTTATTTGCAGAAATATTTTTGCAAAAATGTCCAGAGGCAAAATACCTATAAAAAGAGTGATGCTCATTTCATTTCCCTTGCAAAAAAAGTCATTGTTCAGAATATGTACGTTCTTTTTTTGCACATCGTGACTAACCAGTGATCTGTTTATATTTACAACTGGTATAAGAGTTGTGGATGATGGCATCATTGCAAAAACGATAAGCTTTTTCGTTCTCTCAAGATTAAAAAATGAGCAACAAGTCGACATTCAAAACTGCACTTTTAAAGATGCACTTGTTCCTCTAGATAGGCAACCCATGTCGAATGCGGAGCGGCTCCGACTTTTAAAAATGGACATGGTTTATCTGAGCAATAATCTTTTTGACAGATGGACACATTGCATCTCTCTCTTTCTATGTACTTGATACGCTTGATAGAGAAAAATGTATTCTCTGTGACTCATCCTCATCATCAGACAATACCTCACAGAGTAAAAAAATTCTTTTGCTTTCGTTCACGTTTCAAGATAATAAACCGTTGTTTCACTGTGAATACGAGAGAGGAATGCATCTCTCTCCACATAAAAGAGATGATGCAATCATGCATTTTTCTATTCATAAATCCGCATTACATGTTCTCCTCCAAATTGCCTTGTTACTCCTCATGTAATGATGATCGCTTATTATTATCATCACAGAAAAAAACGAAGCGAGCATACCACCAAAAAAGATTACATGATACAAAATTGTACATGCGCACATCATAGAACAAACAGCTTTTTTTTACAAGTCGTGTTTACATTTTTGCTATTTTTTCGCCATTCTTTTGCTGCTATGCAGAAGAAAAATGCAACGCAGAAAAAAAATATCTCATCATCGTTTCAAAGTCATGAATAAAATGGTGCCACATCCTTTTTATCACTGCTTTCATCACATTGCGTTTCTCCCCTGTGCAAAATATACAATGCTTAACCCTTTTTTGTTCATAGAGGAGCCATTGTGCACTTTTCTTTATTTATTTTATCAGAGTTGATACCGATTTCGTTTAGATCTTCCATTGCATATGCCGTGCCATGCCATGCCAGGCCAGGGTCAATAATCAGAGAGGGAATGTGTGCATGTA
Source organism: Willowsia nigromaculata (assembly GCA_034700605.1). Taxonomy (NCBI): domain Eukaryota; kingdom Metazoa; phylum Arthropoda; class Collembola; order Entomobryomorpha; family Entomobryidae; genus Willowsia; species Willowsia nigromaculata. The sequence goes on from JAQIXX010001355.1 coordinate 24,172, forward strand.
AAAATTTATGAAGATGACGGCCAACGTGTTTAGTCATCTTGAATGAAAGACTATTTGCCGACCAAATTCTAAATCAAAAGTTGGATTTTTTATGATAGCTTATAAATAAATTGGTTGCTGCAATTTGTACAGGTGGATACTGTATATGGTAATGCAAACAAAATATGCCGGTGTTACATTCTCTGCCAAAAAGTATGCCGGCTTGAGTGATTTGAATTTTTTGAATGATCTTAAGTTGAATTTGCTGCGCAAATTATTATTCGTAGTGGAGGTATACGATCGGGAGGCAAATTTAAGATGAGATGGAATCAAACCAATAATTTTTTTCTATTGACAGGTACCTGTTCAGAGTAATCGAACCTTTTCATTGTTCAATCTAATTAATTATTAGAAAGAAGCAGTCAATATTTTCAATGATTATAGGTTTTATTTTGTTATTCAGTGTAATGTAGAGCTCTCTTTTGATAAATGGCAACTGGCTACGTGACAATTGCATCTTTCTGAGGGTCAGGTCACGTCATCTCAAGAATAAAAGCGAACTGAGACTTTTCAACACATATTTTGTTGATGTCAAGAAAAACAAAGATGTTTCTTTCTTCTTCGTCTTTTTTTACACGAGAAAGAAACAAGTCACGAGTCTTCACTCTCTCATATGATGATTTTGAACTGAGGAGATCAAAAGTGCAGTACCGTGGGAAGCATACAGATACATTTTGAAAGCATTTCTCTTTCTCTCTTTTGCTTTTTTAACCCTTTCTTCAAGACTAAATGTTCCTCTTTTTTTCTCGTCTTGTTTTCTTTTTGAGATGCAACGCATGAGAGAGAAATAAAGATCATCTTGACTTTTCTGACTTGTGTTCCAAAACTCTTTTGTGTCTGTCAATGATTTTGAAAAAGTAATTCCTCCTTTTCTCCCTCTTCTCTCCTTCCCATCACTTTTTCACGCTTCTTTGCATACCGGCGAAAGAAAAAAGAGTGGAAATCTGTGAAACAGCTCGTTTGTAATGTATCAAAAGAAGAAAAAAGGGAAATATGTGGAAAGATTTATTTATTTTCTTTGGACGATCAAGGAGGAAACAAAAAGAGCAAAATAAATAGAGATGGGAAACAATTAAAATTTAAATGTGTAGAGACTGGACGTCTGTATTTGACCGAGTCCAGATTTGATGGAATGTAGCATCAGAGATATCTCCCCCATAAGTTTGTCACAAGTTCGGATAAAATCTATATTATTTTTTAGCTAATATAAAATAATGCAGTTTTATTGACTTTTCATCCCCGCTTCCCATTCATCCATCAAAGTAGAAAAAAATTGAAAGGGAGAGTCATTATTTTACGCCTTGTTTTCTTCTCCTTCATTTCCGAGAGCAATGCCAAGTTACATGTTTTTTAAGAGAGGAGAAGATACAATAGAAACGAAACCACACATATCCAATTTTCTATGCTCATCTCATCCTCCTAATTATTATCTATCACACCCAAGAAAACGCTTTGAAAAACAAACAATGTTGAATATTCTTCTCACCGAGAGAGAGAGAGACATGATCATGATGAAGATCGTTTTACAAAACTAACAAATAATAACAGGAAGAAACGCAGATTCTCTCAGGCCAGGACAGGAAAGTCTCCAAAGAAGTTTTGTATCCATTTGCATACAAGATTTGGCTTTGACTTTGTCTTGTCTAACCTTGCGCAAAAGAACTTGGCATTTTCACCAAAGTCCTAGTGACAGCCAAGAAGACAAAAAGTCAAAGCCAGGAAACAAAAGGCTGAACGCATCTGTCTAAAGAAAACAATTTTTTAATTGACGAGCTTCCTATTTCCTTTCTACAAAAAAAGTGAAAATGAACAGAGCCCGTTTCTCAAATAAAATGCTACCATTATTCTAAATAAATGGGTTGAATCCTGAAAAAAAGTAGATAATGATATGCTGCTCATTTGATAATTGGGATGATAAGCCTACACTGCCTACTGATCTCCTTTCACTCAGCTTAACCCTATCATTATTCCCCATAGCCTCGAAAAAAATTGTGTCGCCAATAAACTTTTTTAATCCCAGGTTTTGCTTCCTCATAAAAATCTCTCTCCTTTTTTTACACAGTCAATGTCAGAGTTGATCTGCGTAGAAAAAGCATACGAGAGAAATAAAATCCTTGAATAAAAAGGAGGCGGACAGGGCGAGAGAGAGTGAGTGGAAATGCAAACTGCATGGATTTGAGTGACTGACTGACTGAGAGAAATTGGTGGAGAGAGATTTAAACCATGAATTAAAAAATGCATTTCAATCCATATGACCATGATAACTCTTTTTTACTCATTGGACTTGTCAAGGCTTTAAAAAATATTACAATTGTAACTACACACGAGAGACTACTAACCATAAAAACTGCGCACTCTATCCCAAGAATTAATCAAGCCATCTCTCTCTGAACGTGAACTTGGGCATCCACTAAAATACGCAGTACGAATATATAAGCACGTACCTCTATTTCTTCAAAAAAAGAAAGAGATGTGACGATGCACTATAAACTGCATCGAACATTTTATGCATCCATTTAAATGGGTAAATAGAGGAGAGAAGATGTGTTGAGCTATGAAAAAAATAGGGATTTTTGGTCTCTGAAATAGCTTGAAATATACATTGAATGAGATTCGAGAGGTAACAAGGTCTCTCTGCTTGTTTTGTTGCATCTGTTTATTTTGTTTGTGTATAAAAATGGCTATAAAAAAGCAAAGATGCGATGAGGCTTGCATTTACTCACGAGGAGATGAATGCTTTTAATTCCTCTGTTGATCATCGTCATGTTGGATGCTGCATCTTCTTCAGAGTACCAAAGCAGAAAAACTTTGAAGAGATGAGAAGCAATGTTTGTTCTCCTCTTCATTGTACGGGCTACACATTCATACAGCTCTAAACAATCTATTCAGAGTTTTCTGTGTTAATGTTTCATACGTGAGGGTAACGATATGGTATTCACAACTGAGAACAGTATTCTCTGATATGTATGTAGAGTGAGACGCACCTTTAGATATAGTGGGAAAAAATTATGCTTTTTTTGTACGGGACGACCAACGAAGAAAAAAGACGGGGTGATCTCACATTGAAAATATTGGACTCGGTTCAGATCTCATCTGCAAATGGTCGAGTGAGCGACACAAGAAGAAGAAGAAGTGAGCATTTCAAGAAGTTTTCATCTGAGGAAAAATAACCGTTTACTTTTCTCGCATCTCTGAATACTTTGTTCGCTTCACTCCTGTCATTATGAAAAGTGTTGTTGTGAGGAAGAGAAAAAAAGCAGTAGCAATTTGAATAACAAGTTGGTTTTTTAATTGCAATTAGCTACACAATTTTTGCATTGACAAGGTTGAAAAAATGTGGATTTCTGCTAATCTCAATTACTCCATTATATAATACATGCTTATATATCTACGTATATGCGTGTTTTGAGTACTTGTTTGAGTAATAAAATTTGTATAAAGTGGTCCGGTTGCGAGAGAGAGAGAGTCAATTAGATAAAAGGACGATTTATTGTACTTTTTTCACCTATTGTCCATCTATCTCTCTCTGGACAGTAAAAAAACAAAGAGAAGAGCAACGTAAGCATTCAATCATGATGGTCCTCTCTTCTCCTCTCTGGTGACATTCCACTGGGTCGACACATGTAGATCAAATTGAAATCAAGCCACAAACAACACCAATAAAAAAAAGACCAGAGAGAGTAGAGTCAAGTGATTTGGATTTATTCTCTGTCGAGTTGCCTCTTTGTCTGGTCCTCTGAACAGTTTTTTTTCAGCTTGATCAGCAAACGAGAAGTGTTTTCGTTGTCGGATGGAATTTGATGAGCAAATAGGAAAAAAATGTCTCATCATCAAACAATGAGCTTATGAGCTAAAGCCTCAAAAAAATGGATTGAAAAAAAAGATAGGGGACAATCGAGACATTTTCAGTGTTCCGTCCTGTCTTGTCCCAGAAGAGTTTTAGTGCACACTTGTTAGCGAGGCTTATGTCAGCATCGTCATCACAGACTTTTTTACGACTGCTATTAAAAATCTGTGAATCTGTCGTTTAACGAGGAATTAGAGACAGTGGTGTACGTTTTTCATTTGGGGATGTGACACAGAGAAAAACAAGTGCAGTGTCAGCGGTTTTTGTTTGGAGGAATCTCTCTCTAACTGTTTATATTTTTTGATGAAATAAATACTCTGAAGCAAAATACTTTGTCATCAAAACAAGTGAAAAGATTACGCACAAAAATTATCTCCCTTTGCAAACGTTCATAGAGGAGAGATTTTATTTTGGAATAGTGAATCATTTCCGGTGCACATGGCCCTCTCCAAATCGTCATCATAATGACTTGCTACAACGGCTGTTTAACAAACATGTAATTACCAGCCGAGGAGAATGAATCATTGGAAAAATTTATAACGTTTTATTTTACATTGCGGCAAATATAACCTCATGAAAAGGAAAACTTTTGTTTTTGAAATGCTGACAACCAGAAAAACATTTTCACTACAAGCTTGACACACGCTTCACAGGTGCTCTGGGGAAAGTTGGAAGGAAACTTGAAAGAAATTTGTAAACAAGGGAAACGCATGTTTCCGCGTTACAAAACTAAAGACTTAAGTTTTGCCCTGACTTTTCATAAACTTTTACTCTAAAAAAGTCATAATTTGACCTGTGACCACACAATATGGTTTTTATGTGCTGACACTGACCACCAAAAACACAACAGGAAATAGCATTTTTTTATGCGTGCCACGCACGGAAGGAAGTGGTTTCGTTTCCAAAAGCGATAACGAGGGCGAGACAGTGAACAAACTAATTTCACAAAGAATCATAAAAAAACAATTGAGTTAATAGTTTTTTACGGTTTTAAATGTGCGTGCTTTCCTGCAATAAAAAATGCTCTTTTTTGGAGGCAGACTACAGAAAAAAATGTATACGCACCAGTAGACCAGCTAACGAGCTCTCTACCCATTTATTTCTGACATTTCTCTCAAAAGTGCACTGAGAAAATTGGCTACTATTTTTTTCAAATTCTCCTGTGGAAAAAGAAGGAGCAGACATTTCTCGCCACAAAAAATTGCAATAATCATAACAATCTTTGAAAGAAATAACATATTTCTTTGGTTAACAAGCACTCTCATTGTGCGTGTGTGCATCGTCATCATCACCATCCACTTTGAACATTTCTACACACAATTTTTTTCAACAACTTCTCATTCTAAATTGGTTGATAATGATGATGAGAAGAAGAAGGGTTGCATAACACACACTCAGAGAGAGTTATCAACGATAAGCCCAAATAATAAAAGCGTGTGCTCAGAAAATACTCTCTGAAGACGTTTTTTTCACGAGAGGAGCAGCGTTTCTAAGTGATGATATGATTATGTAGCTGGTTTGGTTCTCTGTTGAAAAAAACATATAATAAATATCTCCACGTAATTACAATCAAGACAGGCATATTATCTTGTATACTTGTTTAGGAAGTCTCTGGACTTTTAATAATGAGAAGATGTAGAGAGAGAAATGTATGAGATATTTTTTTACTTGTGTCCAGTCCAGTCCACCAAGAGATTCCTGTGAAGTTTCTTTGTGAATTGTTGTTCAAGTTTTATTTGTGTTGTGTGTGGAGTAATATGATTTTGCGTAAAAGGCGAAGGAGACAGGAGTTATGTGACAACTAGTGTCATTCCAGCCATTACTCTTTTTCTCTCTTCTAAACAAACCGTTTCGTAGAAGGACAATAATTATCATAGCAGTCAAGTCAACGAGAGACAAAATATTGTGTTTATTTACACACGAGAATAATAGCTCTTTACATACCGTAAAATTTTAAATAGATGGCAGCCTCTAAAATAGCTGTTCCTACTCTACCAATTTCTAGGGAATCACCAAAAACTTTAGACATCCCATCTAAATGAAAAGTTACGGTATTCTATTTATTAGAATTGGAGCGTGAACACTTATGGAAATTTCTAATACGCAGACTATAGCGCTGCTGGTAATGGTGTGAATGCGTGACACGTGGAAATAATAATAATTCCTTATAAAATAATATTATTACTCACATCAAGATCATCATTGAATCGTACAATATTCTCCTCTTTTACATCTCACCATAATAAAAGTGAGCAGCAGCAAGTAGACAAACATTGTGTTATATTTCGAACAGGAGCTTCTAATAAAAAAGGAAGGGAAAGGGTTAATGGTATGATGATCCGTGTGTTTTCCTTGAGTAGATAAAACATTATGTAGAGTTCGGATATGCTTGCAATATTAATAATAATGGTTACTGGTGTGTGTAATGAATACACATGAATGAATACCTAATAAATTAGAGGAGCTTTGAAGAGTAGTAGTTTGTTACGCACAAGGCACACTTTACAGCCCAGAGACGAAACCAAACCAGACCAGAGACCACGAGGCAATGATGATTCATGTGTAATAATAATAAACCATCAATTGCCACTTTTTATATACTTCTGCTTTGGATACTGCATCATCTCTACACGAGAGAGAAAAAAGTGTGTGCGTATGGAAGTAGATTAAAAATCACCGAAACTATATTTTCCCGATCAAGTCATTAATTAACTTCTCTCCAGCACCAGACCAAAGCCAAAGAGATTGGATGAATGGGCTTCTGATTTTAACGAGGAGTTTTCTCTCTAATTACCAGAGAACCAACATAGCGAAAAAGTGAATTAATTACTGAAGTTTTTACTACCGCACCACACAGCTACCGTGCAACTTTTCATAGTTTTCTCTTCAGCCACAGTTTTTTAATAATTATCAATCATATTAGCTCAGCGTTTTTGTTATCGGCGGAACAAAGTAAAATATACATTTTTTTCCTGACTACCTGCTGCTTTTTCTCCCATATCATCAACGTAAAGGAATTTTCAACAGAATAAAATGAAAATATACGGCTGAATGGATATATTCACATGAGCATGTGTTCACGCATCGCTCTCAGTTCATTATATATTTTCCGCATGTGTTCCTCGCAATTGTTTTGTGGAGAAGAATAAGTGATTATAATAGAAAATATATACAAGGTTTTCTCATTAACAGTGTACTCATGTAATTAGTATTAATTTTTTAATTAAAAACCTTGTGAAAATATATACACATGTGCTCATTATCGGAAACGATGATGCGAACTAGAACTACTGCTCCTGCTGCTTACATTGTTTCGAGGGGTGGTCGTAATTTCAAATGAAATCAAGCAATTATTCTCAGCGTGAATATCCGGTTATTTAAGTATATTTTTTGTCGTCCAATAAAAAATTGAAAATGACTCAGCAGGAGAAATGCCCGATTTCCTGCAACTGCCCTGCGCTTAGTGAACGCAGTTTTTGCAGAGGTTGGCAAAGTTGGAGTGCAAGTGGTGACAAAGTTTATTACAGAAATGTGACGATGAAAAAGTCGATAAGAAGTAGAATGGCTTTGGTTTTGGCATGTGGTCTTTTCATTTTGTTCCCATCGTCAACCGCCGCCTCGCTTTTGGGAGACACGCAGACTGCAAAGTCTGAAGAATCGACGATACAAATTCCAGGTAATAGATTGAAAATATATATTGTCAAAAGTTGAAACAAAGCAGCTACAAGAAATTATAGTTTTTAGCTTGCCATTCATTTAACATTTATTGCTTTTTAAGCACATATTTCACACTGATTACTTATGAGTTATGCGATGTCAAAGTCAACTTTTGCGATATGGTTTTGGTATGGCGGTTTGTGTATGTGGTGGCAAGGCCATCAATATAAATTTTTATGGGGATTTAAAAATAATGCGAGAAGGATGACGCAACTCGTTCAACCGGAACGATATAAATAGTCATTAGAAATGATCATAATGGCTTGTTATGCAAAATGAAATAGGTAATTTAGAATGAGTTTGTTTTCATCGTTAAAGAAAATATGCATTACTATTCATAACAATAGACATTCTTTGGAAGTCAAGTCGTTTATTGTCTATTTTACAACGGTAGACTGTATGTCGTCGATTTTTTCATTTCTTCGTTCTACATACCAACATATTATACCTAAGCAAATATGCTATTCATAATGTGGAAAACATAATTAGTAATCATTTGTAATAATGTAAGAATAACTGTTATTAATTATATTTTTATAGCTACTATTGAACATCCTTGTTGTTAACACAAGCGGTAATAAAATTATGTGCATAAAAATTACTAATGATTCTAGAGACCGTATATTTTCACAGAAGCATTTTCTAAACAGGTAGTGCAGACAATGGAAAAATAACAATAAATTTGTAATCTGCTGACAAATACTGTAATTATTTTTGTGAGCTATTTTCCCAAGAGAAAGAAGAGGAGCGTGTGATTGGAATGAAGATTTTCACAAGAAGAAATTTATGTCAAATTTTCTTGCTTTGGTGTACAAAAATGTGATCAATTAGTTCATTGGTTATTGGTACTACAGATCAGGTTGTTTTCAGTTGGAAAAAAATTAGGGGGTAATTTTTCAAGACAGTTTTTGTCAAGCAAAAGATATTTTTCGGAACTTCGTTTTTAGAAGATGAGGTTATGGGAAAAGATGACATTAGAATGACATTAGTTTCTATACATCTTGCAGCTGGGCTTGGGCTCTAATATTTTTTTTCGGTTTCCCCTCTGCTCCTAGTGTTCACTCGACTGTGGCATATGGTATCATCATCCTTAAAGTCTTTTAATGTCATTCTACTTAAAATAGGAATGTCCTCTACATCCCTTCACATACATAGTTTGTTTGGGAGAATGTATTCAAGACTGGAAGGATGAAATTTATATGCGACTTGGGGTTTACTTTCTTCATCACTTCATGTATGCTTCTTCCCATCTGAGTTTCTTGAGAGATCAAACTTTTTTTTATAGATATTTTCTGTAAGCAGAGGAGTTGCTCAGTTGCTCACACGATGGAAAAGTCAAAACCTTTTTTCCCACTCCAACCAAAAAGGCAGAAATGTCTGGACAAATTAGAAAATGAAATGGAGAAGGTCTCCGTGTACCCTTTCGCGAGCAATATAGCCCATAAGGAATAACCTTACATTTAAAAAAAGCACTCTGGAAAAAAATGAAGAGCCAGTCTGTCTGTTGGACAGACACTCGCAAAAAAATAACTGTGCATCTGACTCCTCATTTCTTTGGGTCGTTGGGTCGATATTTTCTCACAGAAAACATAGACCATATATATTTTAGTGGAGTTATCAAGGGAAAAGAGTGATAAGGGCGAACAAACAAAAAACGCGAGGTATAGAACGGCATTCGCAAAAAAAGCGAGTCTTCTGAGAAATCCAGAAGGAAAAAGGACAACTGTATTTTTAAAGGAAAAGGGCATCATAATAAAAAGCCTACTCATTTTCTTCATCCATCTAGCCTTTCATTTCGCAGTTTTTTATATCGTCTGCGAAAATGTCTTTGAATGACAGAGGAAACATCATAAAAAGGTTGAAAAAAATGATGATGATAAAACCTATCCATCCAAAACATCAAGCAACTTTTTTTTGGCTTGATTTGATACTCGTTTTATTTTCATTTTATCTGGTCATTCTAAACTTTACGAGTTTTTGTTTGTGTGACGGATTAAACTGGAAACTGATTAGAATACAATGGAAATGTATACAAAAAATGTAAACAATTATGCAGAAATATTCGAGTAAAACCGGCACATGAAAAGCTTGTCTTATTTTTTTTATATTCCGCATGACCCAGTGATCATGTCAGGTTTTTTTTTGTCATGTTACGTCATCTCACGTCATGTACTTGTCTGATGACAATAGTTGATCTCTCTCTAAATATATGTTTATGTGATATTGTTTTCACTTGGGAAAACGAAACTGATATCTTTTCTGTCTGCTTCGTGGAGGATTATAAAAGTTGAATAAATTCTTCTCGGTAGAACTCAAATGCGTCATTTCAAATTGTTGGACAGACTAATGTCCAGTTAAGCTTGTCAGATTAATCCAGCCTTGTGCAGTGCATGAATACAATCTGAAATTAAAATTCCCTCAATAATTCAACTCAAATGATTGTTTTGCTGGCCAAATGTGACGCACTTTACAAAAACCGTTTGATTAATTGGTAGGAAAACTCAATTTCAGATGGTTGTTTCTGGAGCCGGATTGTGCGGTCAAGTAAACAAAAAATTGTCCACATATTAAATAACTTATTATTTTTAACTTAACACAAGCCTTGCAATATAAACTATTCGTTTTTTATTGTTTAGCGGCATTTTTCATCAAAAAAGTCACAAAGTTTACATTTTTCCACATGTATCTTCTCTTTACTGCATTTACACAAATTTTCCTATTCCGCGTTTACTGCCGTTTACATTCATATTGTGTGTGTGTGTTCTGGCATCTCATGAATACTCAAGAAGAAGAGGAAATAAAGCTTTAAAATATTTACTATTTTTTAATGCACACACTCTCTAATTGAGTGTTACTTTTACTACCACGCACACACATTCACCCGACAACATCAACATTTCAATCTTCAATTTATTATGCAACTACTTCTCCTTCTCCTGGTGGAGTTGAAGTGTTAAAAACGCACACACATCGCTTCTTGAATGCGTAATAATGCGTAAAAAAATATATGCGTATGTCGCATACAATCTCCTTCCCTTTTGTCTTCAGCTTTTTTGAATACTCCAGCAAAAATTCCTTCACTCCTCTTGTCACTCTGTCTGCACAACTTACATTCAACCATTCTCTCTCTCTACAAACTCTCTACTCATAGTAGTAGTCGGCGTAGTC